>CAUDNR010004507.1:11405-39792 GCA_958430865.1 Entrophospora sp. SA101 | reverse complement strand
TAACCTTTCAGTTTGTTTTGGAGATGATGTGAAAAATTTAACCAATTTTTTAAATCTTTTGACATATGGTTTGATTGATCCAAGTGCTTTATTTATAGTTAATTGAAGTACATGAGCAGTGCATGGAATTCGTTCAACTTCTTCCCACAACTCAAATGCTTTTTTCATGTTACTTCCATTATCAGTTATGCCACAAATTAATTTCCCTTCAAGCCCAAATTCATTAATTTTATTTTTTAGATATTCAAGAATCGTTTGATTTGAATGTGGATATGGCATTTTTTCAATTGCGAGTAGGACATCAACTAGTTCAAAATCTGGTGTAAGCCAGTGGCATGTAACACCTATGTAACCTACTTTAGATCTTGCTGTCCATAAATCAGTAGTGATAGTTGCAGTATCACAAGTTTCTCTTATTAGATTGATTAATTTTTTTTTTTGTAATATGTATGCTTTTGTAATTAGGTTTTTTGTTGTTTTGTTGTTTGGGATACGAAACCTTGGATCCAATCTTTTCATGAATTGTTTAAACCCATTGCCTTTCATCACATTAAATGGCAAGGAATCCAACACAACCCATTTTGTAGCAGCACATTGAAGTTCTCTCATTTGTTTAGGGGGGTGTTCTTTGATCTTTTCAAACATTTCAACAACTGTTCTTTGATTAGTTTTTTTTTTCTAAAAAAAAAAAAATATTATTATATATAATACATAGATTTACTTTAATAATTATTCATTTATAAACATACTTGTTCTTGAATAAAAATTTCATGTCTATGTATTAAATGATAGTTCAATGTTGATGTAGATACTGATTTTCTTGAATATTTGGAACCACAATTTGATACATTACATTTAATATTATTTCCATCATCTTCAAAATAATCCCAGGTTTTGGATTTTTTATTACGTATTTTCCCAATAATATTTCTATTACTTCCAAGGTTATCTCGTGTGTCATTAGACATATTACCAGTATCAAAACCCTCATTATCTTCAGCTTCATTAAATGGTTCATAATGTTCACTTGTTACATCCATTGTTACAATATTATGAGCTAATGAAAGAATGCAATATTATTTATTATTATGCGTGAGAATTAATAATTGCATAAATGCAAAAAATGGAAAAATGAAAATACACTTCTGACAAAACTTTTCTTTTGGTGAAATTGGATGATATTGTTGAACCAGCTTCAGATGGAGCAGGTGGTAATGTGTGTTCTGACTGAATCTAATGCTGATAAATTTTCAGCTTGTTTAATTATTAAAATAAATAAAATTTTATAATTCTTTTTTTAAATATATATTTTTTCTACCTTTCTTGGCTCCAAGTTTCAGGTGATGAATTAATATACTCTATGAATTTATTTTTATGAATTTTATGAATTATGAATTTTATGAATTATGAATTTTATGAATTTTGTTGAATTTATGGTTAACGGAGAATATGGAGAAGCCACAAGGTGAACATTATTGTACAAATTAATCATGTGGCTTTGTCATATGGTTATGGGAACAAAAAAAAACAAAAGAATTGCCATATTATTAGGAAAAGATTGTAGCAGCAGTAGCAAGCAGTGGTATCATTATTATTAAGTCATTAATTAAAAAAATATTAATATATGGTTAACTGGTTAAATTAACCGGTTAATTTTAACCAGTTAATCAAAAAGAATTAACCAGTTAAAAAAATATCTTAACCGGTTAACCATTTAATTGCAGTTAACCGGTTAACCGCGGTTAAACGGTTAACGGTGCCAACCCCTACTTTAGTTTGATAAGAATTTCATACCCATTCCATTTAGCTTCAGTAAAATTTTTGATTGAATCATAATTATATGTTATAGGATCAATATTATGCCCTTCTTTTGCTAATTTATCAGCTTGTTTGTTAAGAAGATCACCTTTATTATTTTTGGAACTAGTGACTTTTTCAAATGAGATATTGAGATTTTTTTCTTTTATTAGATTTTTGCACATTAGCATTGTTTGCCAATTTTTGATGTTATTTTGTGTGACTAATTGTGAATTTTTTAATGATGCTTGCATTATCTATTCATATAATTGCATGTGTGTTATCTGGAACTGTGATTATGAAGTTGAAGATGCTTTCTAATTCTGCTCTTAGTGCTGTGTGTCTGTTTTTTATGGATGCTTTGTATGATATTTTGTTATGTAAGTTTGAGATTAACCAACCAAAACTGGAACTAGCTGTATCTGTATTGTGATTGATGTAGGAACCATCACTGTAGCAAATAAGTTTGTTGCTTGGTGTATATTTTGGTATTTCATTGTGGATGTTAATTAGTGTTGTAGCTAGTTGTGTTTGTGACTATGTTTTTTATTCTTTTGATATTAATATTATTATTAGTTATTTGTGTATTTGGATCATTATTTTGATTTTGATCTTGACTGTTGTTACTGTAGCAATAGAAAGATAATTCTTCATAAGGATGATATGCCAAATAAATGTATTCTTTGCTTTTTTGATTTTTAGGTTGCTGATACATTTAGCATTTTCTTTTGGAATATTAATGTTTGTTTTGGTGGGTGTGGAGATGAAACGATCTGTTTGTTTTGATAGTGTTGTATGTACATTAATTAAGATTGAGTCTTTATTTGGTTTTGTTGGTTTAATTAATTTTCCATTATGAATTTTATTGTCTTTTTTGAAAAAGGCCCAATTGTTCTTCCTGTAATCAATTTTTATGTTTGAATAACTTATAGTTTTGCAATAAATAAGATTTTCCTGTTGTTTTTAACAATTTCTTTTATTTCTTGATTATTTGTATAATAATTATTTATGTCATTATACCATGATGGTGTTTTGCCTCTAGGAGTTTTTTGTGTTTAAATATATGTTTCTTCATGGGAGTAATTTAGTTGCTTTTGCATTGGTCAACTGTCATAGACAAATTATATTGTTTTCCTCAAGCTGTTCCTACATTTTTTGAATGATTTTGTCTCCATGGTATTATGGATCTCCATTCTATTTGAGAGTGTGGTGATGATTAATTCTTTTATTTTAAAATCAATATTTAGTTTTGATGATAGAAATAGAGTGTTGGTAATTGAATTATTTTGTTTCTTTTTTGAATTTTAAAAGATTATCTTTCCATGTGTTAATGCACCATGCTTTGTTTTTCATCAGGAAATTTTCTCTGCCACAATATTACGTCCATAAATTTTAATATGTAAAGTTGTAATATTTGCATAAAAATTATGTAATATTTACACTTGATGTAATAATTGCATAATTTTTGTATGCTTATTTGCATAATATTACAGGCCCGTCATAAACTTATTTAAATAGTGTAATAATTATGTAAATCTGCATCAGAAAAATTTCCAGATGTTCCAGTCAATTATTCTAATTATTGAAGAGGATTTTAGAATTGTATTGTGAGATGTGAGGTTGTTTAGTATTAAATTGCTTTTGGTTATACATAATAGGTTTTTTGGTGATGTGAAGTTGAATGTGAATGTATTGTATAATGTTTCATTAGGTGTATTTTTTGATAAGTTAATTTTATTTTTAATATACTGATGTAAGAAGATTCCAGCTTCTTCATTTCTCTTTTATTAAATGTTATAATCTGCACTAAGTATTCTAGAATAGGATTGAGACATTTATTAAATAGGCATGACAACTGGTCTGGTTTTACTTTTTTGAACATTAATAAATTGTTAAAGTGTGAGATTTTATCAAAAATTTTTTGTTTGGTTGGTTTTGTTGTAATATATATGCCAAGGTATCAGATGGTGTTGCTTTTTGGCATTTGTTGGATAACTGTGCTATCATCTAGTATTGATGTATCCTTATTATTGATGATTAGCAGGCCTGATTTGTTCCAATTAACTTTTATATTATTAATTTTATACAAGTGGTTTACAGCAGATGCGATTCTTTCTATTCCTTCCTTTGATTTACTAATAAAGATTGTGTCATCCATGAAAGCTAAAGGTGGATTTTTGTGGAGATACTATGGTGATTATTTGGCATATTTATTTGTTCAAGTGAAGTTGTTTTAATTGTTAATAGGTCTGTTTCATAATTGTTGGTAATATGTGCTAAAATAGGGTCATAAAATATTTTCCATATAATTGGTGAGAGTGGATCACCTTGTTCAATACCTGATTGAATGGTTATTGGCTCTGTTAGTCCTGATGGTGTTATAATTCTAGTTTGTCAGTCAGTCAGTAGGTATATATACCAGTCTATAAAATTTTGAGGTAAGTTGATACATTTTAATGCTATTTTAAGTCTTTGATGGTCTACATTATCAAAAGCTTTTGACATGTCTTGAAAAAAATGTATGAAGGTAATTTTATGTTGATTGACATGTTCTATGGTATTGTTAAGAATTTGTATTGGTGTTATTGTTGATGTATATTTTTCAGCTGCAAAGTTGTGACCTTTCAATAAATTAAAATTTCTTATTTTTTCTTCTAATCTATTTGTGATCAGCTTGGTTAGTATTTTTTTACATGGTTCCATTATAACTATAGGTCTAGTTTTGTTTAGGTCATATTCCCAGTCTTCCTTTTTTGGTATTGGGTATAGATAAGACATCTTCCATTTATCTGGAATTTTTTTGGTTGTTGGGCCTTTAGAAAAGAGTTCAGGATCAATTTGTGTATTTCTCTATCTGCATGTATGAAATGTTCATGTTTAAATTGGATGGACCTGCTGCTTTGTTCTTTGGTAGCTGTTTTATGACCCTTTCAATATCTTCAAGTGATGGTGGATTTAAAATGTTCATTAAGATAGATGGGTCATTGAATGGTTCATATGTTTCTTCAAACTGGTTTGTTTTTTTATTGTAATGAGTGAATATTGTAGTAATTTATGGTCTGATTTAATAGATGTTTCTGTTGGTGGTAATATATTTTGTATCATTCCCATGAGTTCCTTACTGATCCATATCATATCAATACAACTGCTTGAATTTGATCTTTTCCATGTATGTGGGGTATCTTGAATATACGTGAAGTCAAAACTATTTTGACCATTTGCAGATCTGGTCAAAATAGGGTCGAAATAAGGTCGAAACCGATTTTTACTATGTAGTTGCTTCAAGTTGAAACATTCGGCTTTGGGGTTTTAATTTCGACCTCATGTATAATCTTGAAGTGATTGTAGCTTATATATATCTATGAAATTATTGTTACTGAAGTATTTTAGAAGATTAAATTCTTTTTTCCATTTGGAATTCTATCTATTGATGGGTTATATACTGCATTATAGTCTCCCATTATAATTGTGAGAGTTTTATTATCATTATTATGTGTGATCCATTCAATTATGGTATCTATAGTTTTTTTCCTTTCCTCCTTTTTTTTCTTTTGTGGGTATGTAGATTTGTATTATATTTAACTTTAATCTTTTAAGCAAAAGAGTAACACATATTAAGTGGGGTGAATGTTTTGAGACTTTAACAATATGTTTAGCTGTTTCTGTTTTGATAATAAAACCAACCCCTCCTTTATTGGCATTACCATATGGATTTTGGCTGTTGCTCCAATAACTTTGATAATTCCTTTGTTGTGTATAAGCTTTATATTTCACTATATCTTGCTTCTTGATTTGAAAGATGCATTTCAGATATTCCAAAAATGTCAATGTTTAATTTTATTAGTTCATTATATAAATTGGTTTGTTTGTGTATATCTTTAAGTCCATTTAAGTTTTGTGTTGCTATTTTAATTTTAGATATTTTTTCAATGTCTTTTATGTTGTGTTCTGTTAATGTTTTAAAAATGTATTTGATATATCATTTGTGTGTGATAATAGTGGTTGATTGTTGTTTAATTTGTTGTTTTTGTTTTTGTTTGATAGTGATTGTAGATTTTGTTGATTGTATATTAGAAAATAATTGAATCTCAGCCTGGATCTGGGATTGGTGGAAGATTAATAAATGTGTCTGGGAGGTATTTGAAGATGTAAAGTTTTTTTAAGATTGGGTTGTTTGATAAATTTTTTTGTCATCAGTAATAGGTATTGTAATTTCTACGTTATAATTGTTAAGTTCTTTTGTTATTGTTAAATCAAGTAACTGTTTTTTTTCTATGTTTGGTATTATAATTTTGGTATCATTTTCTAAAACAGATGTATCAATATTGTCATTTGCCTTTTCTATTGATATCCACTCATCAGGTATCCTTTCAAAGAAATATTTTTTACTTAGCTTTATTACCATATTTTTTATATTAGTTTTGTTTGTAATCGGCAGAATTTTTTCTTCATTTAACATGAATTGAACATCCAGTTCCTTGATGTTTTTAGGAAGAAGAGGTTTATTTTTGGAACATTTATCCATTTTTTATTAATAGAGAATGTGATTTCATATTTTCTTCTTGCTTCTTTGATGAATTCATTGACAGTATTTTGTTCAGTGATTGGAAAGTTATAATTAAAAGTTGTTTTATCTGGTGAGTTGGGTAGCCTTGGTTTAGGAGTAAAATAATTGTTTGGTAATTTTTGGAATAAGTAGTATTCTCTTAATTCATTTACTATCTCTCAAAGAGTTTTTTCTGTTCTATTTAAATTGAATTGGAAATATTGTGCCAAGTGATTTGGTAGACCTTTTAGAGAAAATGGTAGAGGTTCTCTTGGTTTTGTAAGGTTAAAATATGTATCTAGTAATTTTCCTGAGAAAAAATATTATACCCTTGATTTTTCTCTTATTTTCCTTAACTCCTTTAACATTGAATATTTTTTGATTGGGAAGATCTTTTTCCATTCCACTGTTAATTCTCCAGGATTTTCTGGTAATACAGGTAATACTTTTGTGTATGAATCAGGAAGTTTGTTAGTTTTGATGTTGAATAGTTGCTTAAAGCTCTTTTTGTTTGGTTTGCTAAATGGTGGTATATTAGTGGTAGTGTAAACGTTCAAATAATTATCACAATTATTTACAAACGTTTAGATATTATTTAATACTGTTAATGAACTGATAATTTTATTGTTGTAAAATTATACTGTATATAAAAATTATCTTTATTTGTTTGAATTTTACATCTTTAAATAATAAAAATACAGTTCTTAAAATACAAATATAAATCATAAGAAAATAAATAAATATATAATCTATATATTGTATGGAAGCTTATAGACTTCCCGGAAAGTATTGATCATAATTAAAGATAACTTCTTAATTATAAATAATATAAATAAAAATAATAATATGATTATATTCCCCACAATATAACATAACAATATAATATCCACTTTTCTTAATAAAAATAATAATGATAATAATAATAATAATATGTATAATTCTTCACCAAAAATCCCGATTGCCAAGTAACTTAAATTAAACGATAAAAAAAAATAGGAGTTCCTCTTACCAAATATGGTAATAAAATTAAATGCCATTTGTGTGACATATAATTTCGAGGATTGTTACACGACACATCTTTAAAATAAAATTTTAATAAAAGAATGAAAGTGCAAAAAAAAAAACTAAGATCAATTAATTTGTATGACCTGTAAGAAGAGTTAAATTAATATACATGGTGAATAAATCAATTCAAGTATAAACAAAATAAAATTAAAAAAAAATACCACTTAATGAAGATAAATATATAGGAGGCTCAATTTTTTCCAAATCAAAAATATCATTCCACTTGGTTTTTTTATTAAGAAGTGGATGTCTTGTTTTCACAATCTATTGTTTGACCAATAAGAAATCCTAATTCATCATTATAATTATCATCCTCTGTTTCCTCCTACTCTTCCTACTCCTACTCCTCTTCTTCTTCTACCATTCCAATCCATTCATTGATTAAATTTCTCCACTCACAAGGTGATTCAATATCATGCTCAGATTATTCAAAATCATTATTAAAAAAATCATCATTTCTATCATCATCATCATCATCATCATCAGAAACCATAAACAATTCACCTGTTTGTTCTGGAATTAGCAATACCTGTATTTTAAATTTTTTGTTTGAATTTTGAATATTGTCTAATTATTCTATCTAATCTCTGAAATTCTCCTTTCATTTAACTCACAGCAAAGACCTTTTCAAACTATAAAAAAAAAAATTAGATGATTTAATAATTATAGTCAAAAAATATATAAAAAAATATAAAACTCACATAAATCCAAACAATTTCTTTTTTTTGTGTGGAAAAATCCATTATAGAAAAGAGCCTTTCCACAGAAACAGTATTTATGCATATTGCAAATACTTTGATAGAAAAAACACTCAAATCTGGTGTATAAGCTGAAACACCAAAACAAAAGCCCAAAAGCCAAATACACCATCATTAAATTGATTTAATGAAATATTGTGAGAAGGAAAATTTTGACTATGATAAGAAAAAATTTTGTAATTTGTCTAACAAAATATCAAGAGCTTTTTTAAACCATACACAAAATATATCATCCATTCACTGAGTTTTGCAATAAAAATAGTGTATTATCTTGAAGGAAAATTTTGTCACAATATTCAATATAAAGAATTAAGGATAATAATAATGGCTACTCCCATATTTGCCAATGTTTTTCTAGACAAATAATCATTCTTGCACTTAAATTTTGGTCAGGATATTCCTTCTACATCTTGTAAAAATAGGTAAATCAATGTAGTACATCATGGAGACAAGCATTATCTGTTTGTAATTTGTTGAGTGCACCACAAAATGGAAGCAAAAGCTTTTCCAATCTTCATTAGCAATTATTCTGCAGGTTTCAAGTGGCAATTCTCTATCATTATCATCATTTACTGTATAATTATCATCTGCTTCAAATTCACTAGGAGTGTATTTTGAAACAAGCATCTAAATAAATATAATAATTAATTCTTATTTGAATAAAAAACCTTTAATGATATTTTTTAAATACATTTAAAGCAAACTTAGTTCTGGTAATGACAATTCCAGCAAGTAGCACACGGAAGGAGAAGTGTAAAATATTTGTTATATTTAAACTTTTGTTCATCACATAACTTTGCCATAAAGTAAACTGATCTGTTTAAGAAAGAAATAATTTGAATTGTCTTTTCAGATGAAGTAACTAAGCTAGATGATTCTTTATAATCTCTCCCACAATTAAATTGGTTTGATGTGCAAAGCAAGGACCAAAAAAACATCATGTCATTCTGGTGCCAGTCATTTTCTACAAAATATAAAAGTTAAACTTACAAATAATTGAATAAAAATTTATTTTTAAAAAAAGTATCATGCTTGCTTGATCTTATGATGCTGAATCAGTAATCATAGCATTACATTTGATATTTAGTTCATCTAACTTGCCCAAAAAATTCAATGATAATTCTTTTATATTTTGCCATTGCAAACAATTTCTACTCACATCTTCTCCTCCCCAAATTAAAATTTGTCCATGTGAAGTAATTAAAACTGAACCTAAAATCTCCTGCTTTTTAATTTTTCCACCCATCAAAGCCTATTGTAACACCATAAAAATCCTTCTGTGCAGTGTCAATTAAACTATTCCTATTTTATCAGAATTACTAGTTAAAATAAACTAGCTAGTATTTTACAGTTTGGTAATTTCAATCCTGGATTTGCAAAATTAAATAATATTTGAATTGATTTTTTGTCAACCCATCTGAATGATCAACCATTATCTATGGTAGAATCCAATACAAACTTTTCCCAATGCTCTTTATCTTGTTTAGAAAGAGGAACAGAATGAGCAAAATAATCACTTATTTTTCTTTTTTTATTACCTGATTTTCTACAGACAAGGCTGTTGATGAACTTGATAAAATTGAAAGGCTTGAAGATCCATTGGTGCATATTGAAGATGAGGAATCAAGTTCAGGACCTCAAAATATAAAATTGTAAGTTTCATTTTGCTTAATAATTATATTTATCTCAATAAAAAAAGTTACTAAAAAATTACCACCATCATATTGATTATTCTCATCTCCAGGAAAAAGAATTTTCTCTTGTTCATGTTCAGTATATTGTTACTTGAAGATTGTACAATTTTTTAAGTGAGAAGTTACCAATTTTTTAGTATTTGTTAATTTAGTTTTACAAAAACAATAAAGTGCCTAATGATTCCTTTTCGTTTGATGCTGTAATATATACAGTATTGTATGGGCGGAATTTTAAAAAAATTAAACTTTAGAATTTTTTTTGTGAAACCGGCGATTAATGTGTTCATTTGGACCAGGTCCAATGGTTGTAAAACATAATAAAATTTGGATGATCTACATCATGGTAAAATTCGAATTTACATACATATTAATATTAATATGTAAACTTGATAAGTCGGTCTCGCGATAAGTCGGCCAAAATTTTCACCTCTTTTTCTTAATATTTATTCGATAAGTCGGTCATATGAGACCCCCACTTCAAGTTTACATATTTAGCAAAATTTTATCCCTTAAACGAAATTGCGTAATTGTGATTCTCATGTACAATTTAGTCAACCATTCTTAACATTGATCAATATTTGTGAAAAGAGTGACAAAGAAGAAGTAATGATTTGTATATGATTATTTCGTATTAATCTGAAATTTGTTACTTAGCTCACCGAGCAAACTTATCAATTGATGAAGAAAAATTTTCTCGAGCGTTAAAGTTTGGAAAATTAGAGCCTTACATGATTTAATACAAAATATTGCCAAATTATAAAGTACAAACGTAGGGTGATTTTTGTCACTATTACCGCCATGCTATTACTCAAATAATTATTAAAGTTGTCATTTTTGCACACACATTTTTTATGTCTTAATAATAGACATTAAAGCTTTATCAAAGTTTGCACAAATGGAATTTAAACATGTACATTATTTGAGAGAATTATTAATTATTAAAGTGAATTTATTGCTGAAACCTTTCACAACATTGAAGTCTTGATTTTGGTTGATTGTGTGTATAAGAATCATTGTTAAATATGAAACATGATGATTAATGATTAATAAATTATGAAATATAAGCCCAATGGATTGTATAGTGAAGCATGTAAATTGTCATAAAAAAACTTAAATTTGTAAACTTGAAAAATTCTCCATTTATTGAACAATTTCAACCATAATTACTTCTTCGCTTCTTTACATATCACTTGAAACTTCTTTAACAAGAAGTTTTTCTTTTGGATTTAGTTCAAGCAATGTGATAAATAGCATTTGATTTTACCCTATTTATCATCCCGGAACAAACACTTGAAAATCGTTTTGTGTGCGTGACAAATCCTTGATCGGTATGGTTGATGAATCATTAATTAAATATTTGTTGAGTTGTTTTTATCAAGTGTCCAACGATCACAACGATCAAAAGTGTTGATCGAGACATAATGTTTCATGTGTTGAGAAGAAATAATAATTTTTCACGATTAATACTTTTTAGCAATCATCAAGATTGTACTTGTCATTCTATACGAAAAGAATCAAAAAGTACACATTATTATTGTGTGACATAATGCTCACTTTGTTGGCATGTCCCATTACAGTCAAACCTTGTCACAGAGGATGAACGGAACACTTAAGAAAATTTTATTCAAAATCCGTTGTGACAAGAATTTAATTATAGTCCGCTGTGACAAGGTTTGACTGTAATAATAATAACACTATCTATATTATCATTAATTCTTAAATATTTATTAATCAAAGAAATTTACAAATAAATAGAAATTATTTGATTCTAAATAAATAAATTATATGTAAAACAAAAGTAAAAGATAAATATACAATAGATTTCTCTTTCTTATATTTCTTTAGAATTTTTATTTAAAATGACGGATAACCTGAAGGTGGTATTCTAATCAATTTCCATTTTTTCTCATTATTTTCCCAAATTGTCCAACCAACTTCTTTCAATATATCAAATTTTATATCAAACAACTTCTCATAATCTCTAGTACTATCATTGGTAAGGCTATTCTCAGCAAAATATTTATTAATGGCTTTAAGTGCATTACCATAACGTTTTGCTTGACGCTCCCTACTAATGTAAACAAGCAAGTTTTTTATATCTGAAGTTGGTGGAATAGAATCTAACCATTGTATTAAAGATTTATAAGTTTCTTCAAATCGTTCCAATAAACCATTTTTATTTGTTGCAGCAGCTTTTTGTGCAAGAACCATTAAAGCCTGAGCTTTAGAACGTAATGCTAATACTGCCGCTTTCTTTTTTTCATCATTTTCCTTTTTGATTTTTTTAGCCGATTCATTAACGTTTGTTTCTTGTTTAACTCCATAATATCGTGCCAATTCAAGCAAATCAATCTTTGATAATAATTCATCTGCTGTGTCTATAACTATTTTTGCATTTTCTACTGTTAATTCTGTGGTATTAGTATTAGAAGTAGAAGATTTGGCAGTTTCCAAAAATATTTCTAATTTAGCTTGATAAAGTGGTAAATGCTTTGGATATTTATCTTCAAGTTCTGAAAGTAGATCAGTAAGATAACTGGAATCAATTGGAAATTTTTTTAAATTGGCAATTTGTACATCACGAATTGCTTCATTCAAATTTTCAATTGCCTTTTCTTCTTTAGTTTTCTCAATTGGTGGTGGTGGTATTTCTGTTGATTGAGCAACATCAACATCATCAGAACCTGAATCTTTCCCAGGATCACCACCGCTATTATCACCAGCAGTAGCATGATTATTATCACTTGGTATTAGTTCTTTAGGTTTGATTGGAGCAGGTGGAATAATTAAATTAATAAAATTTTGACCGCCATCAATTCTATTTGCAGAATTATTTATAAAATTCAATTTTCCTGTTAAAATATCACCAGGTTTTGCATCTTTTGGATAAGATGAATAGTCATTAGGTGAACCAATAAATAATGCCTGTCTAGAACCTTTTTCCAATGCCAATCTACCAACTGTAGATTTACTCGAAGTGAAAACATCCGAGATTTGATTATATACGTCCAGGCTAACTTTTTTTGAAAGATTAAAGTCTAACAAACATACAGTATTATTTAATTTTTCCAAGATTGGTTGAGACTGATGACGAACTTGTGCTCTAATCACATAATCACCTTTACTTTCTAGTTTAAAAGTGCTCGGATAAATGTCAAGGTACCCGATAACTTTTTTGTTGGCATCAAATACTAACATATATTATAAATAAAATTAAAAATTAAGATATTTTATTTTCCAAAAAAAAAAACAAATAAAAATTAAACTTACTTATGGCAAAAAAATCCTCGAAATAAGAATCATACAATAAATGATTGAATGCTGGAAATCTTGGCGTGAATGATAAATTTTTATCAATGGTAGTAAACTTGTAAGTAAGTATCAAACCAAAAGATCGCCTAGAAGAAGGAATGACATCTCGAGTTGGGCTTAATGGTTTAAGTGACATTTCAGAAGGTCTTATAGCTTTACGAAGAACATCTATTAAATAAAGAAATAAATGAGTAAATAGATTAAATTATTTTATTATTAATTGTTATTTATTTTTACCAAGAGATATGGATGGATTTATTTCGTCTTCTCTCCTAATTGGAGCAGTAATTTCCAAACGCGTAAAAGGACAACCACCGTTAACAAAAACAGTTTCGCCTCCATTTGTAGTGGTGTTGGTGATTTCAATTCCATGAAAGACAATTTCAGCTGATACATTGCTATTTCCTAAACTTGACCAAAATTGAGCCAAACAAAACTAAAGAAAAAAATTTGACAATAATCGTTACTAATAATACTAATAATTGCCAATACAGCCCAATCAATCAGTCAATCAATTACTAACCTCCATCGTAACACCACCACGGACAACAAACCTTTTCTTTTCAATATGATAATTATCATCACCACAATCATTAAAACCAGTTTTATTAATAGTAAAAAAATCTTTTTTCTCATAACAAGTGAATCTTTTTTGTGGCAATAATTGAATTGTGTGTAGCAACATCCGTGTTGGTGTGGAGGATGGTGTTACGGAAAATTTCAAAGTCACATCTATTATAATAAATAATAAATAATAATAAATGCGCGTGAGTATGAATATATATGTTACATCAACCTACATGTATTTAATGTTCAATTATAATATTAATATTTTGATTTGGTACCTGCAAATGTTGCACCTTTTGGAACTCTCAAAAATCTTCTTTCAATATGACCAGGCAAAAATTTTAAATTGTCATAAACAATTTTTGAATTATCTAAAAGTTCAGGCTTGGCAACTGTAATTGGTATTTTAAATAGTGGACCACGTTCTGAACATGTTGTATCATAGCCCTAAATTAAATAATTAAATGTGAATAATTATAATTATAAATATAAATATATTTGTGTTTGAATAATTACTTGAATTTCTGCATAATATAATTCACCAGGCGTCAACTGTGTAGGATCAACTTTAACATCAAAAGTTCGCCCTAAACAAACAAACAAAATAGAAAACATATTATAAAAAAATATTGATCAATCTTTGAAGTTTTTCCAACAAATATACATATATTATACCTTGACTTCCCAAAAATAAAAAATCAGGTGAACGAACCCATGGACGTGTACTAATTAAAGCCAAACGACTTTCAAAATCAAATTTTTTTGTGTTATTTTCACCAGATGTTGGTTCAATTTCTTTAATAAATTTTGGTTTAACCTCAACTGAAATTACTTGTACACTTGATGTTTCGTTAGCTTCTCTCAAATAAATACCACGTTTATATCTTGGTCTATCAGGAATCAAAATCTTCAATTTAAGAAATTAACGCGAAAAAAAGAACAACGAAAAAAAGAGTTGATTCGATTTTTTCTTAAAAAAAGGAAATATTAATAATAATTAATTAGGTATATAGATAAATCACCTGAAAAGTTTGATCTTGATCTGAACGATCATAAAATTTCTGAAGATAATCCCATGCTTTTTCAACTTGAATCATGCCAACATCAAAAGTTTCATCAACAGATTTTGCACTATTAACAATAGCATTTTTTATTCTATATGGAGTGTACTTTTTATTTTGTGCCTTAAGACCAGATAATAATAATGCAATACAGCCAGTTGCATTAGGCGAAGACCTATAATTAATAATAATTTTTTTATTTAATTATTCCTGATGTGGAAAAATGAAAGAATACTAAGGTTAACTACATAGAGGTTCCATTCATTAATTGCGATTTTTGTAAACAATAAGGTGGAGTTGATGCGATTGCACTATAATTTAAGGAAATATTAGAAATTAAAATTAAAACCATCTTATTTTTTGTATTTAATTAAATTGTTTTGACATAAAAATAAAATAAATAAATACCCTCCAGGAGCATAGATAGTTACACCTACATCACCATCAGTAGCTGGACCTCGAGAACTCCATGTATAGGCTCGTTCAGGAACAGAATCAAGTAGAGCATATTCAGCCTTAACCATAGCATGACTAACGTATGCACCAACACTAATTATGTCTATTTAAATAATAATAGTATTTATTAATTAACGCCATAAATATATATGTGTGTATTAATATAATGATTAATATAATATATACGCACCGCTAGTAGTACCACCGGGAGAACCGTTAGTAGTTAATGCCGGACCATTATTACCAGCACTACAAGCAAAAATACAACCATATTTTCCAATAACTTCATCGCGAATCAAATTAGAAAAATGGCCGTAATTTGGTACAGCGGTAACCTCGCCGTAACTCATATTAGCAACATCGGCTTTAGTATTGACTAAAGCCATGGCTGCTCTTGCTAAACTAGCTCCTGTCTCCATACTTCCCAACCGAACATCACCAATTTTAAGTGAAACGATCTAAACAATAAATTGCATTTACATTAGTTATGTATATATTTATAATTAAATAAAAGAAAGAAAAATATAAAATCTTACCTGTGCTCCAGGCGCAACCTAAAATTTTGTCATAGTGTGAGAAAACAAAATTTGAACAAAAACAGATTTACAATAATCATTACATTAAATTTTATTTTTTAATTAAATTAAATACCCCATTTAATGTTGGCTCATCAGGGAAATTTGCCGCAGCAATGGCAGCAACATGAGTGCCGTGAGTGCTCGAAACCATTACAATGCTGTTTATTTTTTTCCAATAAATTAATTATTAATAATAATAATGGTTATAATGAATATTATTAATATTATTAAAATCACCTAACAAGATTTCCTTCATCATAAATGTTGACCGAAAAATTAAGTAAATCTTCTTGACTAAATGTATGATATTGTCTTTCTTTCCTATAATCAGTTAATAATGGACCACCTTAAATTTCGTGAAAAATTTTATTATTCATTAACAAAAATCCATATATCAATTAACAAATAAAGTAAAATAAATACCTCTTAAATCGCCAGATTCATCGATATCTATAACAACACGCCAATCATTTCCATCAAAAAAGGTAACGACATCAAAAATCATACCAGGATCTTCATAGTTCCTGAATAAATCTTTTAGAACGTCCAATCTAGCTTCAAGATCAGATTTAATTAAAACATCGGCTTCAGATGGACCGGAAGATGGTGGGTGTTCTTCTTCCCATAAAGCAAGGTTTTGTTGAATTTCCGCTATATATTTTTGATGATCAACTTCAATCCTTTGTTTTCTTTCCTAATTAAAAAATCAATAAACATGCATATTTTACGTAATTAATATTAATAATAATAATAAATTATCAATGTATAATGTATTTTATATTATGTTAATACTTTTTGTAATCTTGAAACCAAAGGTTTTGGAAAAATTTCAATAGCTCTTTTCATTCCAATATGAAATTCATCAGATGGATTATTCCAATCAGGATCAATGATTAAAGTACGGCCCGATAAACCCTGAATGGTGTACAAAACTTCACTTCCTCCATCTTTAATTACAGATTTAACGATGGTTTTTGTGATTACATCGCCTGATTAAAAAATAAAAATATTAGGAATAATTAAGAATATTGTTATAATATTTGTAAATAAATATATGTGTATTTACCAGCTCCAGTACAATCAATCAAATCAATGATTTTTGGTTTTCCTTCAGTAGTAACCTAAATATAGAAAAGGAACTTTCAGCATTGCTTTCAACAATAAATAATAATTATTTATTATTTTTGTATACCTGAAGACCGGCGGCACCAGGATCAACACCAGTATCCAATATTGCAATAATAGTGTCACGGCCATCATATTCAGGATGTTTTTTAATGAAAGAGGCAGCTTCAGTTTCCTTTAGTTTTAGGATGATGTAAAGGAGAAGAAATAAATTAACGCGCCCAAACTTTTTTATTTTATTTTTGTTTTTAATTTTTTTTTTTAACTTACTTCTTTTGGAAGTAAACCAAATGTAGGAAAATCAGGAATTGGTTTTGTTGTTTTAATTGTCATTTTTTTATTTTTTTCTCCAATTTCTGTATCAAGTATCATTCATTTAAATGAAAAAAATTTTTATTTTTTTTTTATTTTTTCAAAGTTCAAAAAAAATTTAAAATCAAATAATAAATTTAATATTTATTATATAATATAATATTTGTAATGATTACATATTGTCGCCAGCATTTTATTATTACACACCTTTTACTAATTCGCCGCCGATGATGGCCTTTTGAGTATTACTGAAATTTTGAAAATGATTGATTAATCAAATATGATTCAATATAATAATCAACATAATAATGATTTACATACTTTGAATAATTAAGGTATTGTCGTTTAATAGTGTGTCGATGATTGTGATTACGAGAATGAAAATATTGCTTATAATAAGAATATATAGGGTTTCTATTCTTATAATTATGATTAATTCGCAGAAATAAGTTATTATTTAATAATATCGATGAAATATTTTTCAATATACTTTCAATGTTATTTTTAATCATTCACATAATCAAAATTTTTTTTTCAAAATTAAAATCAGATTGATGATTCATTCCATTCCTTGTCATGTGCCATCGTGTGACATCGATAAATATATATATAACAATAATAATAATAAAGTTCATAAATTTTTATGGTATGTATAACGTCGATCACAGCAAATTTGAAATATAAGCAATTAACATTTATGTTTAAAATCATAAATGATATATAATACCGTTATGCGAATCATAATCCTGAACGTTTACCTATTATATATATATATATAAACCGAATAATTAAATTATTATTATATATTAAATAAATGAAGTATTATAAATATTTAAAATGAAAACGTCGATTTCTATCTAATTGATAAAAAATAAACACTGCTCTTTACAATTTCTTATAAAATTGTAATATTAAAAAAAATAGACTTTTTCATTGGTAATAAATTGCTACATTAAAGATTTGCCTCTAATAAAACTTTGTGGATATTAGCGACTGCTGGATGGCAGAAGTTTAAATAATAATCTATAATTGGTTTTACATATATAAAAGTAAAGTTTATCAATTAATTTGCCTCGCTGGATGGCAAAAGTAGAAACCATGGTTATTTTTCTTTAACTTATCTTAGACTGAGAGCTATTTCCAATTGTTCACACATTCACTGAATTGTAATATCCTGAGCCTGAAACAAGTTGCAGATTCCTAATATTACAACTCTTCAGAATGCTGCAGCCTAGGTGACAATTTCTTAGTTGCAGAGCCATCTTTACCTTAGAAGTCTGGCTACTTTTTTGACTAGCATGCTTATCCGGATAATGCCAGTTCAGGTGCTGCGAGGGAAGATCAGGATTCACGAAAATGTCTTTGATAATGATGCAGCTTTAATAAATTCCAGGGCCACACACCCCCTGAAATTTGGTTGTATCATTGTATTATCATCAGGAGATGAGGTCAGATTAGCTTTATGCACACGAGGAAGATGAGAATTACTGTAATATTCAAAGTAGTGTATTTCAAAATCTGTAAATTTTCAAATTAACTATAACAGTTTTTCCTCTTCAACAATAATGTTTCCTTGACCTTTAACACTTTCTTGTGATTTATTATTATACTTAATATTAATAATGATTAGCAAATACACCAACCATTCATTCATTAGTTTGATATAATAATTACATAGAAGCAGTATTGAAAATTCAATGCAATGCCCGCGTGTAACATTACACACCAATCAATTTTTTAATTTTTGGAGATAGTTTCTAAATTTGTACTAGTTACACAACGAAATTTCAACACTGCATAGAAGACATGACAAATCTTGCTCCATATTTTGATTAAATCAATCATATTCGTAATAAGATATTTATAAAAAGAGAAGATGTCAATACAAAAAAAAAGTACCTCTGGTTAGTTTTAACTCTTCTTTAAAATCAATTATACCAATAATACTTCTTCTAGTGTGTTTGTCGACCGACTCCGTCTAGAATAAATTGTTTTTCCAAAAATGATTTCGCGTTGAAAGAACACAACTCAATTAAATCAATACAAGATACTTTGTAACAATTTAGAAAGAATTGGCAATATTTGACGATAATAATACTATTACTATGGAAATTTCCGAAAGAAAAGGTTTCACAAAATTGATTGCTAATTTGAATTTTCACACGCGTGAATTTAAAAATTGATCGTCAAGGTCTTTTATCCTCCCAAACTTTTTGAAATGTTCAAGGGTTGTATTTATAATTATGATAAAAAAAATATATCATTTAATTAAATCAAGCCTTTTTCAACAATTTGATCTCCTTAATTAATTAATAATTATCTTAATCTTTAACCTATTTTGTTATAAATATTTTTATTTTATGTTTCGTGACAATCAAGTTTTTGTTTGAATGGATCCATCTAACCGCAAATATATATAGTCACTCTTTCATTTGGTTACAAAAATCCTTTTTTAGTTCGTGTTCAAAAAATTCAATTTTTTTTTTACAAAAATTGTATTTATTAAGAGTGCAAGTGGAGGGAGAGAAGGTCTATACAGTACGACAATGAATGAATCAGGTGAAGCTAAGGCCAAATACGCATGGAAATTCTGTGTCTAATAATGATAATAATATGATGTATATTATTAAATGAAAAAATCAATTTCAGCATATTTACTTTATAAAAAATTGTAAAATAAAAAATTTTAATTTTTACTTTCATCAACAATTTTCAATGCCTTTTAATTTTGTCAAATCGTCAAAATAGCTTTTGGAAAGAAACTACCTTTAGTCAGTACTTTCATCACGTCGTATATCATTAGTCAATACATAAATATTCACGAAGAATTGTTTTTTATTAAACTCTCAAAAATTTTATTTTTTATTTTTTTTAATTCAAAAAAAAACAATTGTTTTTTTTTCGATATTAAATTTAAGATATGTATAAGATATTGGGCATGCAACGGCCAATATCATGACATCCTGGATGTCACTGAAATTGTCCATCGCACGCCCAATATAAGTAATAATGAATAAGAAAAGAGTTTTAAAAAAAGCAACAAGCATTATTAGAGCATGAGAACATTATTCTATTCTAGTTTAAAAAAATATATTGGTGATGATTATTCTAGTTAATTTGCTATATGATGATTGTATTCCATCAATATTCTAGAACTAGATGTCAAGAATATATTCTTTTTTTGACTCAATGTAAAGAATTGCATTGGCAGGTTTTGATAGTTAGACATATATAAGGAATGAAGTGTTTATCATTTACAAGGGAAACTCCTAGATGTCAGGGATCTACTTGACGACGTTAAATATAATGAATGACTTATTTTTTTTTTTTTTTTGTAATCATTATTATGATTTATAACAGGATAATGATTGGAGTCATATTGAAAACTTAATCATCAATTCCTTGATCATTGCTATCCATTATTGTTAAAACAAGATGGTTTCCTTCTGGAGTTTATAACTCCAATAATCAAAGTTAGTGATAATGACTAAATTATATATATTTGTTTCGTACTTTTGTAATCTATCTTTTTTAATAGTGCAAGAAAGATAAATCAATTTATGATACCTTCCAAAAAAAGTTTTATAAAATATACTAACTAAAAAGTGGATTTATTTAAGTTTTTCCTATAATATCAACGTCTTTATAGAGTAATAACCATATGAAAGCTTAAAGTATTTTACACCCTCTTAGCCACTATAGGTCTTTTAAAGTGATATTGAAAAATAATATGAGCTTTGAAGCTGTGTGTTTATTTAGAGAAGATCTTTCAATATGAAAAGGTATTCATTAGAAAGCTTTAATGGAACAATTCGTTTTACTTTAATAATGGAGTTTGAGTTTACTATAATACATTGTTGGATTTCATTGGATGATCATGGTAATCTGAAGATTGCATTCAAAATTAATTTGATGGGCGGGTAGATAGATTTAATATAAATTGCATTTCAAATTAAATGTGACCTCTTAGAGTTAATAAATTTTCTGCATGACTGAAAGGTCATAGAAATTGGCAAGCAAGTTTTGCTAAAAATGTGATTTTTTATTTTTTTTTTATAATTCAAAGAGATTTCATCCCAAAATGTGCTTTGACTTGATTACAAAAAGTTGTATCATTATTCTTTTAGTGCCATAAATGACTTTTATAATGAAAAAAGTTGTATCATACTTTTTGTGCCACAGAATGAATTCAAATAATAATTCTATATAAAAAAATTAAAGGGCTGTATGTAATATTTAAGACTTTACTATTCATTCATAGATCAGCAATTCCACATCTCTTTTCACTTTATCTGAATTTATTTATATGGTTCATTATCATTATTGTTATCCATTAGTATAATTAATGAAGTACTGTTTGTTATGCTGTTTGTTTATTAGATTTTACAAAATCTATTCTTCACATGAGAATATGACCAGAATTTTTTTTTATTATGGATATTAATATCTGCTTTTATAAATTGTGTGCTATTTATAGCTTTCTAATGAAATCCTCCTCTTCCTCATATTGATGTAAAACTATAGCTATTCAAAAACAGCATGACATTTCACTTCAAACTAATTTACCTTTATAAACTTGATGAATGGTTGCAAGTTTTCGTGTGGGTATGTGGATTGTTTGTTTTATCACATAGGAAAAAATGTAGGTAGGAGATCATCAGTCATAATACCAAAAAAGAGGTAAGTGATTCCAAATGCGGTAATTTGGTTGATAATCATCCAAAAGAAGGAATAAATAACAAAAAAGGGTTTGTGGCGATGTCGATTACTTAAAATTTCGGAAAAAACATCTGAAAATCGTTTGTGTGATTGATGATGATGAATAATCTTCTCCGCTAAGTGTTAGTAGAAGTAGAGTAGAAGTAGAAGTAGTAATTGAAACCATTGCCATTATATTATTATTATATTATTTAGTTATTATGGAAGCGCCGATAAAAAAGTCTACAGCAATAATATCATTAGAACGTGAAAATTCTGATAAATTACTTAAAGAGAATAAAGTACTTAAACAAAAAGTCGATGCACTAGAAAAAGAAAATAAGTTATTAAAAAAATCCATATATGATTTATCAGTGAAGTATACAACGGTTGGTTATCATCAAAAAATAGGGCATTTTACAATATTTGATCAGGATGAACCAGTACAAGATGGTGGGAAAGAAATCAAGGAAATAAATTTGGAAAATTCAACTGGTGGGTAAAAATATAAATATCTAATTATAATGTATGATATATGTATGTGTGTTATGTATGTATGTATGTATGTATGTAAAGGATCTTTAAAAGAAAAAAGGTATTATTATTATTATTTTTTAAAATAATCAAATAATAATAGTAATAATAATGATGATGATGATGATGATGATGATAATAACTGCTAATAACAATGTAAAGATTTTTTTCCCAAGTTGATCTAACCAAAGTAATCCAAAATATATAATTTTTAGTAATAGTGATAGTAATCTACATGAGAATGTATACACACATACATTTATATTTATATTATATACATAACATTTATATATATTATTTATTACAATATAGGGAATGGTACACGTGATAAACATCGAGAAGGAAGAACTTTTCATCCAAAATCTGAATTTAAGGTTGATTGATTTAGTGGATGAAAAAAATTTTTTATTAAATTACACAATTGTCTAATATTCTAATCATTTAACTCTTTTCTAATATAATCAACTAATCTAAGGGACATGTCGGAGCAGTTTATGCAATACATTTTTCGCCTTGTGGCAAAATGCTTGCATCGGGGTCATTTGATAAAACAGTTCGAATATGGGATACTGTATCTTTACAAAAAGAGGTAATTATTTTCTTGTGTGTTCAGTAATGATAATGATGATAATTACTGAGATTATTAATAAAAATAATAATATAGCAAGCTTGTTTGAAAGGACATACATTAAATGTATCGGATGTTTGTTGGTCAAATGATTCTAATTCAGTGTTATCAGGAGCATATGATCAGACATGTAAATTATGGGATATTGAGACAAACAGATACATACATTCATTTGAAAGTGAAGGTTTTGTTCAGTGTGTAATGTTTAATCCACAAGGTAAATATATGTATCGATTTATCTAATGATTATTAACTTGATTAACGTCATATAAATATAATATCAATTATTATTATTATTAGATAATAATGTATTTGTTAGTGGTACATCACGCAAAATTTTGACAGTTATTGATGTCAGAAAATCAGAAAATTCCATCAAATTGAAAAATGAAGGGATGATAAATTCTTTGTATGTTTGTCAAGATGGTCAAAATATTATTACTGGTGATTCCATGGGATTCTTGAAAACCTGGGATATTAGAAATGGTTTGTTTCTATTATAATCAATCGATTGTATTTAAGAAGAATATTAATTAATTGGCATTAATTGATTGATATAAAAGGATTGGCATTTCAATCAATTCTCAATGAACAAACCAAAAAACCTATTTCTCATATAGCAATTCCACGAAAAAGTTTTAGTATGTTTTTTCACCTAGAAAGAGAGAGAACAAAATAAAATGAATCCAATAAAAATATTTTTCCATCCTCTTTTTATTTTCTAATTATATATATACATGTGTGTATATATATAGATGATGATGAACCCAGATATATGGCAGTTAACAGTTACGATAATGGTAAGAGAAAAGTGTGTGTTTGTATATATATATATATATATATATGGAAATTTAAATATATTTATCAAAGAAGCTTTTACATTTATTGGAATAACAACAGTAATAAGGATGTATGATCGTGGAATTGAGCCACCAAAAACTCAACCTCGGTTAATCCATCTATTAAAAGGATATAAAAATAAAGGATGGCCAATCAAAAGCTCATTTTTTATTGGAAAAGATCGTAAGTAAATTTTGTGTTGTTATTGTTATTATTGGAATTAATTAATTGACAATTTCTTAATTAATGAATGAATTTATTGTCTATAGATCAATATACTATACCACAATATACTAATCTCAAAGATATATATGATGACAGTGTTGAATTGGTGGATGATGTTGCAGATAGTACTACGTCAGTATTAATTGATTTCTAATTGGCAGAATAATTGGTTTCCAATTAATTTACTTTTCTCACTTTCAAACATAGATATGAAAAAGATAAGCCTTTAGAAGCAAGTTTGTTATTAGCTACAGGAAGTGCAGATGCGTATGCATATTTATTCAATGTTGGTGGTCCGGAGGTAAAATTAAAATATTTAAAATAATAATCTATGTTCACACATGCATATATATATTTACATCCCAATATAATATATATGAATAGGGCACGGGAGAGTTAATTCAAAGATTGGAAGGTCATACTGATTTTGTGTATGCAGTAGATTTTCATCCCATTGAACCAATATTAGCAAGTTGTTCGGCTGACTGTACTATAAAACTTTGGGCACCAAATAGCAAAGGAAAAAAGAAGAATTAATTGTTATTGTTATTATATTATTATATCTTTATTGTTATTATTATTATTATTATTATTATTATTAAATATAAAGTAGATTTTTTACATTTTTTAATTGCTAGAGAAATAAATTTAAATTATTTAAATCATTAAAAAAATCCAATTCAGAAAACAATTGAAAATCTACAAATTGATATTTTAACAATCCTAGTTTTTGATATTTTTTTAATAAATCCTCCAATCTACCATTAGTAAATGCATATAATTTCAATTTGAAAGGTCTATATCCTTTCCAATTCCTCATTAAATTTTCAAGTGAACTCCGAGAAATAGAAACACCAAAAATACCATAATCGAAAATTATAGTATTTAAACTTTTTGGTGATGATTGACTTAAAACCGATAATATGCCACTACCATCTAATTTATGATGAATACAGCCAAATCTAATGATTCTCAATTTAACACAATCATTAAATAATTTCAATAATTCTTTATCCATACTGCTTTCATAAAATATTTGTAAACATTCCAAATTTGGACAATTACAGCCAATAGAATTAATAAGTTCTTTCAAATGTTTTGCGTCTTTTGGCGAACCATCGATCGCTAAATATTTAAGATCCTTTCCATTAATTTTAATAAAAGTTGACAGTTTCAATAAAAATGATCGTCTGCGCGTTCTTAAGTAAACGGCTTCAAGATTTGGATATAAATTGCATCCCAAGTATTTAAAAGTTGAATCTGAAGGATCAGATAATTTCAATCTTTTTAAATTTTTAAGTTCTGATATTAAAGAATTAAGGCTAGTCTCTCCATGACATTCATAATGCATTATTGATTGTGAATGCTCCAAGATTGCTTCTTTAAGATCGTTTGATGAAACCATGTCATCATATTGTGTGTAAATAGTGAGTTTTTTAATTTTTTTCTGTGCTCTGATTAGTTGAACTAGACTATTATTAGGATTTAAATTACAATTATAATAGATTGTCAAGATATTAATATTTTTACAAATTTTTGTCAATTTATTAAAAAATTCAGGGTCGTTATTAGAGACACATTCTAATTCATAAAGATTTCGAAAGCAAGCGTCAAATCTATGACTTTCAATCTTCCATGCAAAATCGTTAGAAATAGAACCTCTAAATGTTCTAGCAGCCGTCGAATGTTCTAAAATAAATTTTAATAATCTTTCCATCAAGCAATCAATTTCATTATCGTCCTGACTGACTACTATTACTTTTCTTAGCTTAGAATCAATTGACCAACAATCCAATACGGTAGCAAATTTTGCATAATTATACAACGGTGCTTTTTTCGGTAATTTTTTATCTATTAATTTAATGCCCCTTTCTACTAAGAAGTCTTTATCTTCTACCGTTAAACAATTAATTAATGTTTTGATGCTATTCACAGAATAGAAAGGATTTCTCCACAAAGTCATAATGTTGATATTATGCCATTTTTTATTAACTAGAATGCAAGAAGACAATGTTTCATAATCGTATTTAATGTAATGAAATATTTCAATAAAAATTTCAAGTGGAAAATTTCTAAGCATTTTTTTTTTCTTGCACCAACAAAAATAAGCGCGTTCGCATTAATATTAATTAAATCATGATCACCAACCAATGACGTTATGATCAAACTTGATAAGTTTACGTAGACTTTTTTCATTTACGAACTGTACTGTATTAAAAAAACATTCACGCGCCGGCCGATCGTTATACAATTTTTCGTGGTATAAACGTATCACATGACTCGCACTCGACACCCCCTGTCAATTTCGAAATGATGGATTTAAATCAAAGCCGTTGTAACAGAACTTGAATTTGTTGATGATATTGGTAAAGGCAGCCTTGGCAAATTTTTCTTGCAAAATTCACGGTACATCATAACGATATTAATTGATCCAACTGATAAGAAGAGTGTAAAGCCAATAATAAATGAAGTGGTGTTGTTAAAAAGGATTGATTCTGACACACGGGATTTTGGGACGTTAGATATAAGTATAATCACAAACATACGAGGAGTCAAATAATAAAATCAACAAGTATTTCGTAAGCATCTAAATTAAATGGTTTTTAATATTAAAAACGTTAATATTAATTTTTCGTTATGATTTTTTTAAAATTTGTATGTGACAAAAATTACGCTTGCAATATCAATGTTAATAAATATCTTTAAAATATAGCTTCGTTACATTGTAGCTTATGCAGTTTTCTTAATCAATTTCAAGTTTATTGTTGATTGTATTTGTATCCGTCAACTAAGATAAATATTATTTTTTTTTGTTAATGAGGAGGATATTTAATCGTTCAAGTATTTTTTAGTCACGTGATTATAATTTGATTAATAGCCAATGAATGGATTTTTATCCTAACTGATAAAAATAAGTTTAATATCAGCACTGCCTTAAGTATTGTTGGAATAATGTCATAACTTATAAAAAAACAAAGAATATCTTTTGTATTTATGGATTTCAAATCGATTTTATAAAAAATAATTAAATTTTTAAGATTCGATTGAAGTAAATAGATTCTAGTCAAACCGATGTTGGCGAATCAAGTGGCAATTTGTCATTTTTCAAATGACCCGTTAAAAATTTATAGCCACTGAGTCAAATAGGACATAAATGGAGAAGGTGGTGGTGGTGGTATCAATATATTTTGCGAAATTTATTGGTTTGTATATATTAGATCAAAAAATAACAACCAAAAAAATAAAAGAAACGGCTATATGAAAATTTTATGGAATCCAACCGTATATTTATCAATATGACCAAATCGCATTTCTGGACTTTGATAAAAAACTAAATCTTGTTGGCAACATGGCATTCCTTTAAAACCGTTATCTAATGGAATTCATTTAGATTTATAAAAAACTTATTAAAAATAATGGAACGAAGTGTTATTCGAATGGTTGGGGTGAACACACGCAAAAGAGCACCAGTTCTAGACATAATGACCCCAAATATTATAAATGTTGGCCGGGGAGTGTGTTAGACTGTAGGGAAGACACGCTGAAAATCATTGAAACATGAGAACATGAACAAGAAATATGGTCTCGTTGCCAGAAAAAAATCATCTGGCATATTAGTATCGGTCACGGCTTTTGAAACTGTGACTGCAAAACATAAAAGAAATAAATTTTAATTTAACTTTATGCTCCAAATAAATTAATAATATTTGATATCACCATAATGGTTTTAAAATTTTCATTTTGTGTAAAAAATACAATTAATACTAGAGATGAAAATGGCAATGATGTTTATTACTTGAGATTTACAATTATTGATTAATTTAAAAATAACAATGCTATAAACATCATCATAGTTATGTGTTCTTATATATATAATATAATGTTAGTTATTTTATAAAAGCAGCGGTTGGAAAGAAGGTTCAGTTCGTCATAGAGATGCAGGAAATCATGTAACAATTTAGTACTTGAAATTTTATACGAGGAAATAAAGAATGAAGAGATGAAGGGAAATCATATACCCGAAAAATTAAAATAAAATGAAAAAAATCTTTTACAAAAAAATTGTATTATATTTTTATGCAACTGATTTAGTTGTTTTTTATTCTCCAAGATAAAACAAATCTGAGAGAATATCTTTTTTTTGTAAGAAAATAAAACTTTACTTTTGTTATGAAATTTATATAAATTTCT
>CAUDNR010004506.1:27816-47353 GCA_958430865.1 Entrophospora sp. SA101 | reverse complement strand
AGAAAATTAGTTTTGACAATAATATTTTGTGTTACATCTATTTTGGAACCGGTTCCAAGAACCGGTTCGAACGGTTCGGTTCGGTTCGGTTCTATTGTAACCGGTTCCATGGAACCAGAACCGAACCGAACCGAACCGCCCCATCCCTACTCTAGAAAGAAAGACTTGTAATATGAAATGAGTTACTTCTATTAGTGGGAAGAGTTACATTTTTTTAGAGATCTCTATAAACAAAATATATTTAAACTTTTGCAGTTTAGAATTTACGTGTAGGAAAATTTTGAAAAAACTTGAATATATTTTGCATACTTTAGCTATGGAACATCATGTAATTTATCACGTGATTGACCTACCCTTAAAAAAAGTTATTTAAATTGACACACACTCAATCATTAGCACTAAAGAAACGGACTATTTTAGGATTATCAAAGCTAATTCCATTACAAGAGCAGATAATAATAATAATAATAATAATAAATGCTATTATGAGATCAAAATCCGCGTCTCACACAAATCTCTTGATTTTTATTTATACTAATATTTATTCCGTTTTCTAGCAGTATCCAATTATTTAATTCTTTGATCACTTTCTTTCACTATAGCGTTCAAGCTATTTAATTATTTACAGGGCAAGTTTCCTTACTTCCCTTCCGGTAACGTTTTCTCAGAAGTTATTTGTTATCTGCCTGAGCCGGCACGTCTCAATGATATTTATAATATCTGAAGTATCCGCCGTGATACTTTCTACACTGATTATTATATTTATGGCTCAGTCTCTTAACTGACCTCACCTAGCTAGGATTTCCACTATTTAGGCGTTTGCCTAATCTAGATAAAAATAAAGAAAATAAAATTAAAAGAAAATAATTATGCACGGGATTAGTATAAATTCGTCGTTAGGGATAGATTTATTATCATTACGAAAATATAATGCTCGAAGACCATAAGGACAAGGTCAAGGTTTATTTACTATAATATTTGAGTTAAAACCAACTAAAGATTACATGAAAGAGAAATTTACAACGTATTTATACATTTTAGAGGTTCTATCATCTAGTTCTCCGATTTCTTTAAAATCCTAAATTATACTAATTAATGTATTCTTTAATCATTATTTAAACCTTCCATGTAGAATTATTTTCAAGTAATTTCTAGTCAACATGAGTCATGTAAAATTCTTTCGTTTAAATATTATTCTGAGACTTTGTAATTCGTTACATTTTAGAATGTTGGAATATTTATATTTCCAATATTTCCGTGAGTCAATTATTTTATTGGTTGAATAAATTGATCACTTGATCAGTTTTTCCGATTTTATTTGCGTGTAATAGTAACTTCGTAAATCATTTCCGATTTATATGTTCGTTTCCCGTGGTTTATAATTTACTATTTTACAATAATTTAAGTGATTTGTGAAAGTTCAAGATGCAAAAAAAAAATTTTTTTGAAATTTATACACTTTGTTACCATTTCTGATTAATTGGTTGATTCATTTCTAGTGTCTTTATCAGATAAGAAAAAGTTTTGATAATAATGTCACATTCTGTATAATCTTTAGCTAACATATCATTGCTATTCAATGTCTCATAAACTGTGCACAATAAAAGTAAAATAAGTCAAAGCTTTCAAATAAACAAGGACATTCATATTCACTTACAAGTCAGAATAGATCTTAGTGATTTTATATAAACAGCTATATGATTGTGAATCCATATGTTCTTTTAAGCAATATTTATATGTTTGAGTTTTGTTACCAGTTTTTATCATCTTTATTTTGATAAAAATATGAATGTGTATAGTAAAAAAACAAATAAATAATGAATAGCATTAAGGAATCTTAAGAACATATCTACCTCTTCAACTTTACTTATGAATTTATTGCTTTCATCCGATAATTCTGGAATCTTTAACATCCATTTGTAGTCTTTTACCATAAATTTGCTTTCTTCATCAGGAAATTTTCCCTGTTGTAATATTATGTTTATAAATTTTAATATGAAAGTTGTAATATTTGCATAAAAAATTATGTAATATTTACACTCAATGTAATAATTGCATGATTTTTGCATAATATTACAGGGCCCACCATAAACTTATGTAAATAGTGTAATAATTATGTAAATCCACATCAGAAAAAATTTCCTGATGTTCTAAAGTGAACCATTTATTCATGTGGGATGAAAGGTCTATAATTCTTGAGGCACCATACCTTAAAATTGCTCTTACTGCAGGAGTCAATGCTTTTTGTTGAATGGGCATGATCTGAAATATTTTTTTAAAATATCTCATTAACAGCCTTATTTTCAGTCAGGTTCCATTTATCCACAGTGGTAAAATCTGTGAACACATTTAGTTCCAGAAGTTCATCTCCTTTGTCATCAATTTCATTGCCATCATTTTCACCATCAATTGGATATAAATCAAGGGAATAATATTCTTTAACTGAATATAGAAAAATATATGAGTTTTTTCATTTCTTTTAATTTAAAAACCACAGACAACATTACCCTTTTATATATTCTCTAAATGAGCATCAAATAAATGAATGATATTTAACAATTCATTAACATTTTTGCTTTATATATGATTCAATATGATATATATTTACTTGACTATTATGAACATCATCACTATTGTCATTATTTCATTTTTGTTGATTTACAGCAGAAATAACTTCACCTGAGCTGCTGAACCTTGCCTCATTGAGAACCTTTACACCTTCTATTATATAGTTTTCCCCAGCATTTTTCTATTTTTGGAAATGTTAAAGTTAGTATCAATATATATACAGTGTATACATGCAGCCCAAAGTATTTTGACATTGTCATAAAGGGGGTTACACATGTAGTAAAGGGGTGTTACACTTATGTTTTTAATAGTGAATGCCGTAATTAATTTCTACTTTCTACCATCAAAATTGGAATAATTTTGACCATCAAAATCACCAAACCAATTTGGGCTGCATGTATAATTATAAGATCCTTATCAGCAAAAAACGATTTGGTGTTTTGCCTTGTGTAATCAATATTAATATTAATATTACTATAATTAATTACAAGAAGATGTCAAGACAGCACACTGTTGAAAAAGAGACATTTTGATATGCAATGTTTGATTATCAGGAATTAGCAGGTGTTGAAGTACGCACACTACCTTGAACATTACAGTCATTCTCACATGTTCCTCATGTGCACAAGGCTAATCTGACCTGCACCGCCTGATGATACAATGATGCAACTGAATTCCATGGGGGTGGGACATGGCCCTGGAGTTTACCAAGACTAATGCTACTGTACATTATAGTTATGATTGAGCCCAAAATGTTCATATACCACATTCAGATCAACAAGTAAATAAAATCTATTATCTTGGTCCATGTAAAATCCATTTGTTTGGTATTCAAGGTGAAGCAGTAAGGGAACAAATTAATTATGTTCTTGATGAAGATAAAATCATAGGAAAAGGTCCTAATGGTACACTTAGTATGATATTTGATAGAATTAAGAAATTGAACAAAGGTGAAAACATTTAAAGATCACCTGTGATAATGCTGGGGGACAAAATAAAAATAATGTAACAATTTGGTTCTATTTATATTTGGTAATTTGTGGTTATTATAAAAGTGTTGAATTGAATTTCATGATTCCTGGACATACCAAATTTAAATGTGATGGTAGTTTTGGCATGATTAAAAAACTCTACAGAAAAACAAGAATAGATTGTCTAAATCATGTGGTTGAAGTGGTAAAAAAGTCTAGCCCAGCTGGATTAAATAAAGCTCAATGTTATGAAGGTGGAAAAGGTTTCCAATACTTAGATATTAAAGCAATTTTGGGAATTTATTTTAAGAAATTACAAGTATACAGAAATGTCAACATTTTCTTTTTGAAGCATCTAATCTTGGTACAGTAAAAGTTCAAGAAGTTGCTAATGGACCTTTGGCTGAATTCAATTTATTGAAAACTAAGAAAGCAGATATTTTTGAAGAAATTAAATCTTTATCTATTTTAGTGTTAACACCACCTCCTTTGGACTATAAAAGACAAGAATATCTTTATCATAATATTTGCCCATTTGTGAAAGATGAATACAAAGATATTACTTGCCCAAGACCAATCTATACTGGCAATGAATAAAATATTTAGAATAAAATCACCTCCAGTATTTCATTGTCATTAAGTTTAATAAGTTTAATCTTTCAATAAATATTGCTAGCTTTTAGTAAAAAAAATACTAAAATAGTTATATACTTAATATACTCTCTAAAAAGGATATAAGGATTATTAAAAGAATAATAAATAAGAAAATCATGGTAAACATCCTAAAAGAGCAACAAGAAAAAAATAAAAACTTATTAGAAGAAATCAAAACATTAAAAAAGCAATTAGAAAACAAAGAAGATGATTTTAAACTAAGAATTTGAAATGCTATTGACAATGTTAAGGAAAGCAAAAGACCAGATATTGCTGGCACTTTAATGACTTTAGAACAACATTTTTGACCCAAAGATGAGTGAGTAAAGATTCAAAAAGAAAATGGAGTTGAAAAAGTTATTTTTGGCAACAATTTCACTCTTGAAAACATTGTTAAAGGCTTTAGTGAATGAACATTACTTAATTGTGATTCTTATAGTTATATTTATCAAAAAAATGAAAAATTAGAAGAAAAGAATGCTTTTTTAGAAAAAAAAGTTGCTGAATTAACTCCTTTTAAAGAACAGGTTGAAAATTTAAAAGAAAATATGGCTAAAACTCTCAATACTTACCTTAAGGAAGAGCAACAAGAAGAAAAAAATGATTGAGATTATTGGCACAAAGAAGATTTAAAAGAGTTAATAAATGAAAATGAAGATAAACCAGTTGAAGTTGCTATTGAAGTTATTGAAAAATGGGAAAAAGATGCTAAAGACTTTGCTGAGGCATTAGATACAGCTGAAGAATGAAAAAATTGACAAAAAGGTCTTTTGAATGATGAAATCAAAGAAAAATCACTAATGCTCCAAAAGTCTGATAAAATGCTTGAAGAGGAAATAACAAAGAATGCAAAATTGCAAGAAGAATTAGCCCAAAAATTAGAAATGTTAAAAAAGGATGATCAGAGATTTGAGGATGAAGCAAAAGAAAGAGAAGAATTAAAAACACAACTATATTTGGAAAGAAGTGATTGTGGAAGATTAAAGACTAGATATACTTGTGATTGCAAAGAAGAGGAAAATGAAAGAACTTTCTCTTTTACCTCATCAAAATGGAGGAATGGTGCTTTTTTATGAACAGCAAATAAATGGCTTGCAAGAAAAGGAAAGACAGTTAGAAGAGGAAGTAGACACACACTTGGAAGCCTTAGAAGTGGCTGAATATTGGCATAAAAGACAGAAACAGGAACTATTAGATCGAATTAAGCAACTAGAAGAAGAAAACAAACAACTAAAAGAATTAACTCCACAAGAATTATTAAAAGAAATCAATGATTTAAAAGCTCAATTAACCCAATTAACAACAATAGAATGGTCAATTATTTGCACAAATTGAAATTAAAGAAACTAAGACATGACCTTGATTGAAAATAAGAAAGTAATTTTTGGTTATTGGGTGATAATACATCATCATGATGCTTCCTTTTTCCAACACTTATTATTTTTCTTCCTTCATGGTAAATTTCATAGGTAATCCTTTCTTCCTTAGATAAGCTTCCAGTGTTTGAGTATCATTTATTTTGAAAATGTGAGGAGCAATTTTTTCACCTTGCTCCTTTTTTAAAACACTTCTAATGGTGCTGTAATTCTTGAGTTCCATAGTAGACCTAATGTAAATTAATTTCATATTACTATTTTTATATAGGGGGATAGTTTTATATATCACTTAAGATAACAAATGGGATATTAATTATGATCACATTACAAATGACTAAATTTTGATCCCTGAAATTCTTGGTTATACCAATGTTCACTTTGTCTGGTTTTGTTGCAGCATGCCCCATATAACTTATTTCTCCGTAAGTTTTTTTAATTGTTTATTATAACTTGCATCAATAATAATGATAAGGTATTCAGTGACCAATTAGAACAATTCGATAACAAATAAAAAAAAACCAATTATTCGCCCGTTTTTTGGCAATGTTAATAATCAGTTGACAATTGGGAATCCCGAATTTTAACTAATAATAATAAAAATAGTGACAATCTAGAAAACCCCGATTTTTAGCAATGATAATCGATTGACAATCGGTAATCCCGAATTTTAACTAAATAGCTTTTAAAACCCCGATTTTTAGCAATGTTAATAATCGATTGACAATCGGTAATCCCGAATTTTAACTAATAAGCTTATTAACAATAGTGGAAATTCAGAAAAACCCGATTTTCATCAATTTTAAAAATTGTAAGAATCCCTAATTTATTGTTAATGATTGATCAATTTGACAAAAATCGGGAGTATTACCGATTTTTCTTTTTTTTACTTGTGTTTCTGAATGGATTCTTCCTATTTTAATAGATAGAGCCGACATTAAAATCACCATTTCAAAAATTGATGTCCACATACTTGAAGTACACACACCAATTTTAATGGCACAAAGCTTTGATTATCTTGACTGTGGGCTTATAGCAAGTGCTAAATACTTCCTATATTTATCAATTGCACATGCTCAATGTGTCAGATGTATCAACCAGAAGAAGGCAAGTGGTGTTGGATCTGGGAAAGTTAAAACCCACTTCACATTGATATTTTGTTTGGTATTTTCCCTTTATTATTAGCTTCACCAAAAAAAGCAAGAAATAATTGTGTTTTCACATCAAAAAAATAATTAGACAATAATCAAAGCAAGTTATCCTTCAATCAAGACTGGCTACTGCCTTGATGATGAATAAAAAAGTTAATTTTTTCACTTATGTTGCAGATCTTTTGTCGCATGAATTTTCCAGATGAATGGAAAGATAATTCATTCTTTATATATGTTGTGCATGAAAAAGAAACAAACTGCTATTTCAAATTTAATAAATAGGCTATTGCATTGATCAAAGAAATGTGCAAAACATATACTTGCTATCATCCACCCAAGGTTGCTTGCTGAAACCTCTTAGTGACTGTCGAAACTCTGTCGAAAATCTAATGAACAATTAGTATATATACCTTGTCAAAACTCTGTCGAAACTCTAATGAACAATTAATGTGTAACCTATAGAAACTCTGTCGATTGAGTTTCGACTACAACCTTAGTCAACAAATGATGAATAAACAGGATAAGCCAACTAAAATCTTTGGAGTCATTCCATACCTGGCACCTGAAGTATTATTAAAAAAACTACATACTGAAGAATCAGACATTTACAGTTTTGGTATGAAAATGTGAAAGTTTACTACAGGAAAGAAACCATTCTATGATAACCATATAATCATTGGCTAATATCAGATATTTTAAAAGGAGAGAGACCTCAAATCACAGATGATACTCCCGAACCTTATGTCGAATTGATGAAAAGATGTTGGGATCATGATTCAGGAAATAGACAAGCTTTAAAGAAATTAATGATTATCATGAAAAAAAAAAAAAGGTTATTGAATTACAGAAGCTAAACGACAAGAATTGTCAATTCAGAAAATATTTGTCATACAAAAGGATTATAAACATCATCCAGAATCAGTTTATACAAGTCGTCCATTAGATGAGTTAATTCAGCAATCTGGATCATTAAGTCTTATGTCAATTTAAATCGGCCGAACAGGATAGTAGTAATATCCATATTAGAGTTTCTATTCATACTAATGCTAATACTAATACTCAATCTTAATATTAATTCGAATTAATCATTCGATAAAATTTATTGTTTTATTCGTTTTATTCAAATAAAACGTTCAATTTAACTCAAATATTCAATTTATAACGAACAAAATAAATAATTCGAATAAACCTTATTCGAATAGAAACCTTAATATTAATCCATATTTCGAAATTATTTATTAGTTAGATAAGCTTTTAATACATTAATAAATAGTGAGGTGTGATATCTCTAGTGGAAATAAATTTGTTTATTAAAAAATTTTTTCTGTGCAATTAATCATTGAAAAATTATATCAATAATATATGTGTGTGTCCATCCCTAATGACGTTTTAATAGAAAATGAGGAATAAGAATTTTGTTAATTCAAAAAAACTTTATTATTATTATTATTATTATTATCATAATTATTATTATTATTATCATTAATTACTATAATTATAATTATAATACAATGAATGTTTCCAATATAATAAGTTAATAGTAAAAAAACTCCAATTTATTAATTAATTAAGATAATTATATGAGATAAATTATTTATGCAGAATTAGAACGTTGAAGTCTTGGCCTTGCTTCATCCCATGGACCATGAATTTCACTGAATATATAAAAATATTATATTATAGATTGTAGAATCGAAGGAAGATAGATTGGAAGATCGAAAGAATAATAGAAAAAAATTGATCAATCAATTAATAGTCAATAAATAAATAGTAAAACAAAACCTGTAATAAATAGTTCTTACTTTTTATATTTTTGTATCCATATCAACCAAAAAGGACAAATAAAAGTTATAAAGATTATACCTAAAATATAAATAATCACGACTGCTTTTGATATATGTAGGAATAATGTTGTTGCAAGAATAAATAATAAGAATGTTAATGTTATATTGAATTTTGCTGAAAGACTCTGATAGATAAATTAATGGAAGGAGAGAATGAGGGTAAGGTGGTAATTTATTTTTATTTAGTAATTTATTTTATTTTAAACAATAATAATTTTTGAGAGAAAGAATTTTTTTTACCTTTATATATCTTCTAAAAATTGGAAACAAAGCAAACCACTCAACTGCAAATAACATTAATCCAAATACATGAGAATTTAATGTTAATCTAGACGCTAATAGAACCGACGCAAATATTGCTGCATTTGTTGAAAGTGATCCTGGAAATCTACATAATTAATCAAATGATGATGAGTCAACAACATGAATCACAAACATTTTTCTTTTCCTTATTATAAAGGATTTCTAACAACATACTTGATATTAGTTCTATTTTCAGATCCATAATCGTGAAACATCATATTGGCAAGAAACAATATAACAGTCAATGCCCAAATCGTGTCTTCACTTGTATCTATTGTTAAAGTTTTTAAAATTGGAGATAATCCTAGCAATGTTGCAAAAAATAATATAGCTCCTTTTGCTGTCTTCCATCCTAAAGAAAAAAAAAGGAAAGGAAGAAATTGGTTTCCTTTACTCTTGGTGAAATCAAAAGAATTCCTTTCGAAAAAAAAAATCAAAAATTTTTTATTTACGCTTGTATTCATAAGAAGGATCAGTTTTTGAAATACTTTTATCCCAGAATATGTAACCAATAAACGTGAAAACGCTTCCAATAATAATCAAACTTTGTGATGATAACATCTTTAAATCAAGATATTTAAATACAGCTATAAAGATAACTATGCTACTGATATGTTGTGAAATTGCTGATGATTCCATTACCACTGTCCAATAATCATACGTTCTCACATTAACTAAGATTGCATGAGAGGAATTAAAGGCATGATTTAAAGAGATCAAAAGAGAATAGTAAATTAAAGATTGGAGATTGAAGATAAGATTAGATATAAATAGTTATTTTTAATAATAAGCATGTTAATAAAAAAAAATTTTTTCTTTAACTCACCATTTTTTTCTAATTCTTCCAAAAAAGTTTCATCGTAATAATTATCAGGATATTGTTGTTTTACCCATAATAGTTTTCTCCAAGGACGTTTGTTATTATTACTATTATTAAGACTAGTATTTTTTGACTGTGATAATGATGCTGTTATCGATGAACTCTTTATATTAAGGGATAAAAATAAGAAAATTCGTAAATCAATATAATAATACCAATATCATTAGATGTATATATGAATATTATTACAATATTAAAAGTTAATTATATATTAAATAAACGAAGCAATAATAATAACAACAATATCCAAGAAAATCTATATATATATATAATGAAAGATAGATAATCAACATTTATTTGAAAAGAGAACCTGTTGATTATTATTATTATTTTAAATAATTATTTCTTTTCAAATAGTTATTTGCCTAATAAAAAAACCAACTTCTTCTAAATATTAATGAAATTAACATCCTAAATATTTATTTATAAATTTCTTCTTTAATTATATGAATTATATGATTTAATTATATATAATTATTACCTATCAAAACCACAATAGTTACATTTTGATTCTTCTTTTATCAATCTATGACCATCAAAAGGACAAAATTTTATTTCTGACATTATCAACCCTCCTAATTTTAGAAATTGTTTAGCAAATACAAAAGGGAATGAATGTTATATCCGCCAAATGATATCCGATTAATTTGGGTGTTGAAACTTTTTTTTTTTTTTTCAATTAATCGGTGGTACAGAATATATAAAAAAAAATATGTGTATATTATCTACGTGAGAACTTTTTTTTTTATTAATACACATGTAAATAATATAAGAATTTGTATTACTTTACGGTTGCACAATTCATAATAATGATGAGTGACGATAATTTCGCCACTTCAATTACTTCTTCATCAGGCACAGTGCAATGTATTCAAAGAAGAACAATAAGTGAAGTATGTAACCATTGCACAGTGTGGATGGAAAACTAAATGCAATTATTTGCACTAGGTATTTCCAAATGCGACTCTTTAAAATCATGCAGAATTCAAATTATTTCATATGGTACATATTTGAATTAGATTCGAACCATGTCAAATCAAATCATTTTAACAAAAAATTGTGATTCGAATTGGTTCGAATTTCAGCGGATATTAGAGTAATAGTAATAGTAATAGTAATAGTAATCACCGATTATCCGGGTGTCATTATTATTTATTATTAATATAGATCTTTTTCTGGTAGATGACAGATGACTAATCAAAAATATTTTCTGGGACAGACACGTAAAAAATTTTTTTTTAGTGCATGAAATTAGTCATCTGTCAATTTTTTATTATAAATGTCATTGTATTACAAATAGACATCATCACACATTTCAAAAAATGTCTTTAATAAATTTACCATTAGAACTACAAGAAGAAATTCTGAAAAATGTACCAATAAATGATTTATATTTTAAATTACGTCTAACCTCGAAACTTTTCTACAACATGATCCCGTTATTTATACCAAACCAATTATTGATAAATCTATCAAAACATCCAAAACTTTTAAATTATAATAAAAAAGTCATGATCGAGAAAAGTAAGGATTTGTTATTGATAAAATTAGTTTCGAAAACGCCACCACATTTTGAAGCTTTCCCGTGGACTATAAAATTAGGAATTTGTAATACTGTTGATAAAGTTGTTGCAATTATCGTTAGAGTTGTTCAACATATTGAAAAAACTAGGAAATTAAAGATATCTGGAAAAGGAGGAAGAAATAAGGAAAACGGTAATGGTAATGGTAATGGTAATGGTAATGGTAATGGTAATAGTGATAACAATTCATTAATCTCTTCGTCCTCTTCATGGGTTTGGATGGAATGCTAAAAATATAATAATAAATCTACAATCTACAATGTATAAAACCGGTAAATGATAGGAAAATTATTTTATTTTTATTATAATAAAATTTTTTTCATAATTAAATTATAGCTTAAAGAAACATTAAAATAATAATTAAAAAACATATACATAAATAACATAATTGTTTCTACATTAGATATTAGTAAAATATATAAAAAACATTTATATAATAAATACTAATTGAATAATCCACTTATAACAATTATTAACCATTAGAAAAAAGATTAAAAATGTTTTAAAAATGGTTTTTTTTCTTCTCGTAATAATTATAATTATATGAGAAGAAAAGATGTAAATTGTTTGAGAGAGAAGAAAGTATTGACGAGTAAGGGATTTTTCTTGAAATCATTGTATATATAATATTTACAAAAATTATTATTTTTTGAGTATAATTTTTTTAAAAAAAATTAGTCGTGAAGTTGGTGATTTCAAAATTCAAAGGAAAGAATGAATTAGGAATGAACGGATATGTGTATATATATAAAGTGTGATTTTAAAATTAAAAAAAAGGAAGGAATTTCATTCCTCAATTAAATAGATAATACGAGGAACCTTTGGAGCCATAATGATAATAATAGTTATGTATATATGAATATATGAATAATATGTATGTACATATGTTACAAAATATATTTTAAAAGGGATGAAATAGATAATTGTGCCAAATAACTAAACATGACAAAGTAAATTATGTTGAGATTGTAACTTCCAACTTGTAATGGCTGATTATCCACAGCATTACGACTCTCTTCTCTATATAAACATCCAAAAGAAAAAATCAATATTTTTTTTTGGAAAAAATTTGTTTTTAAAAATATTTACTAATTAAAATTTCTATTGTTAACATACCCATTCTTTTCAAGTAATTGGTTTTTTAAAGCCTTTATTTCATTGTCTTGCTCAGACATCTTTGTTGTCAATTTCAGCATTAATTCTTCAACTTTGGTAAGATGTTCTAATTGTTTTTGTTGTTGCGCCATAATTGATTCAAATGATGGAATTGTTGCAAGTTTATTGTTTTGTTCTTTAATTGTTGATTCCAATGTCGTATTAATATTAAGAAGTGATTTGTTGGAAATTTGAAGATCAAGAAACTAATCAAAAATAGAAACTTTATTTATAAATATAAATATACAAATATCGTTATTATTTTCACATATACAAAAAAAAAATTATTACCTTTCTTTGAACTTTTGGGTTCAATGATAATTTCAGTAAATCTTCAATTTCAAATGGCTCTTTATTTTCACTTTCTCCTTGATTTCTTTCTTCGTTACCATCACCATTAACATCATCATAATAATCAACATCATCATAATTATCAATATTATTTAAGACTGCAGATGCTGCAACTTTTCTTTTAGGTTTATTATCATTGTAATAAGCTTGCCCTTTTAGTTTTTGTAATTTTCCATGATTATTGTAATTATTTCCTTCTTTATTGTCATCGTAATCGTCAATATTACTCATCATTAAAAAATTTTTTTGAGGTCCTGGATCACTATAATTTGTCATTTCAGTTCTTGCATCATGTGGACGGTATATAATATCAGACCATGTTTTGGATGATGATGGCAGCGTTGGTGGTGACAATGATGATGTTGATAACATCGATGATGATGATTTGGTTTTAGTCGTTGTATTAGCGTTAGTTTTAGCATTAACAATTTGTGATGGTTTGATTTTAATTCTAGGATTATTATTAGAAGAATAATTAACAATGGATCTTGCTCTAACTCTTGGTGAAGTAGAAGTAGAAATAGATGATGAAGAATCTCTCGTATTTGTAGTAATTTCAGAATGACTTTCAGGCATGTAGTAATCATTTTTATCAGCCCATTCATTCACATTGTTGTTTAATTTAGGATGATTTTTATAATAATAATTTAATTCTTCATATTGATCATTATCATCACATCTATCATCTTTAACAATCGATTTTTTGTTTAATATTTTATTTTTAATTTTATTATTCGCCCTTGTAATACCAGAATCACTTCCCCAGGACAAATCTGATCTCATACTTGAAAATTTTTTTGAATTATATTGGTGTGATTGTTGTTGATTTTGAGAGTACACTCCTAAACTACTAAAATCTGATATAATATTATTTGCTGAAACTTTTACTCGAGGTTTTTTAGGTGTTGTTAATAATGTTGTAGTATTATTGTTCGTACTGTCAATAGAGCTCGAGTCTGTGAAGCCTTCTATAGTTGTAATAGTATTTTGGAATAATAAAGTATTATTATTACTATTGTTGTTGTTATTGTTAGAAGTAGAAGTAATACTAAGGAGCAGATTATTTCGTTCAACTCTTGTAATTGATGAATCAGATGATTCAGATCTACAATTACTACTAGTAGAAGAACTTGTACCATCATCGTCGTCATCATTTTCACGATTTTCAACAGCATTTTCATCTGCTTTTACATAATTATTTACATTTGTTTGTTGGTTTGCGTGATTATTGGTAAATGGTTCTTTAATATCCATTTTTACTTTTTTTAACTATTGTGTTTAATTATATTATTTAAGTAATTGTGAAGTATAAATAGATATTTTATTTTGCATATAAAGAATTTCTTTGTATAAAATATATTGAAAAAATTTCAAAGTAACACTAAATATGGAATCTTTGATAATGCACGAATGTTTGTGCAACTTTTACGGATTATTTTTTCCCAAACTTGCTAAAATGCAAAAAATGGGGGTTTTATTATCTACTGATTAGGAAATGTGGAGATCTCGTTTCCCATATTTTTGTAATAACAATGTCGCTTATAAAAAAACTTTGTTAAACATATTCATTCAAGAAATATTCGATAATATATTTCCACATAACTTATTAATTCGTCGTTACATATATAAGTATATAAAATAGAATTCAACTCCAATTGTGACTTTTAAAAGAAAAACAAAATCGAAGAGTGAACCGTGCACACATTGTTCTGACACCAATATAGCTATTGATGACCATCAAATAGACGAATTATTTTAAATATTAATTTTAACAATAATAATGCTAATATTATTATAATGATCTCAGAAACTAATTGTAATAATAATAATTATTATAACGGTAGTATTCAAAGATAATAACAACAATAATATGACAATGAATAATAAATAGAATCATTTATATGCTTCCGGTGTTAATGACAATAATAGCGTTGTCATTGGTTTGCAATCTTATCACTTTCACCTAAAATATAATATACATACAAATAGGCATAATTGATCAATAATAATTTAATTTTTACTGTGTGCAAAGAAAACATCGTCCTTTGGCAGAATATGCCATTATGACTTTTATTTGGTGGAAATTTTATTTGATTTATAAAGATTCATGCAAAGTTGTTGGCTTACCGCAAAAAAATTAGAATATCTCTAATATTATATTAATATTAATATCATTTCCAGATCCGCATAAATTGTAATTGCGTATTTTTCCTTTTTGGCATTTTCTGTCCTGTCAATCAGAAGAGTTCTTATGTATTTATCACTGTATTAACTTTTATGCTAGAGATGAGTTGGTTTGACTCCTTTTCCCCCAAAATTAAAAGATGTGTTATTTTTCAATATATTCTAGTGAAAGATTTGCGAAGAAGGATCTATTATGGATTGAAGATTCATAACAATAGCTTAAAAGATGCCGTTAAAAACTTTGGTAAAATCAGATTTCACAGGAGTTTTATTATGGCGTAGTATTTTCTGAGAGGATGGATTTTAGGGTTGTATATTTTATTATTGTCTAAAGAATAAAGGATATTATCTATATATTCTTGAGAATAAATGCAGGGATGTTCAAGGATGCTCCTCAACCCCTCTACGAAGAGTATATTTTCAAATAATAAAGGATATAACCTTATAAATTATTAACTTTGACGATAATAATATTAATTTATTAATAATAACAAAAATCAGCCTCCCAAAAAATAAATTAATGTCCTTCAAACATATATATAGTTACCTTTGTTGTAAAATTTGAGATTATTATTATTATAAAATAATAACATTGCTGCATCCGACAATGATAAATTATCATAGGCCTTTTCACTGAACTAGCAATTTCACTTCTACAATAATGATAATAAAGTCATATGATAAAATATTATATTTATATGTATATATTGCCAACCTAATGGTTTCCATTAAGATATCAATAAAAAAAACATATATTCTAGCATCTCTGGAATTCCAAACTTTATTATAACTTCATTCCATGAGATATCGTTCCAAATGAACTGGATGATTAATATAATCATTCTCTAAAAGTTGCTCGAATTCAATATTCTCTAATGCTCTATGGAACTCTGCTATATGATTTGTGATAATAAACGAAGTAAATTTAATCCAACCAATGAGTACATTTATGAAGGTGGAAGTAATGAACTGAATAAATAATTAAATAATTATGGATTATGGATTATGGATTTCACGTTTAAATATAATATATGTAAGCATTTATGTATAATGCTAAACCTATAATCATTATAATGTGTATTAATTGAAAAATATATATATTTCTCAAATAATGGAATATCTTTACACAAACACTCCAAAAGGTTTCTATTTCTAAAATATTACCTAATAATACTAATGTTTGTTATGTAATAATAATAGTTGGCTGATAATTAACCCTAAATATTTTTCTAGAAAGCAATTTCTTTTTTCTAAACTTACGAGCTGTAAGAAGTTTGTTTAATATCTGCTAATTCTCTTTCAGGAAACAATCATGTATGACGTTTCTCCACATTTTTTTTTCTGGATTATCATTCCTTTTTAAGAAGACTGATGTTTGTTGAAAATTTGACGTTGTTTTTTAACGAAAAAGTTTTTTTTGTCATGATTTATTTTATACAGATGATTGATGATCATCAAGTTTATAATATTGCGGGCAGTGAAAAAGATTTCGTGGCTTTGAATTAAAGAAGAAAAAAATAATAAGACAATATTAATAAGAACATAGCCACAATAAAAATTTATTTAAAAGTTTTCCAATCCATTTTTTGAAAACAAATTTATTTATTTGTTAATAGAAGAAAAATGGTCGATTTAGGGATTAAGCGGCGAATTTTAAAGATGGTAGTAATATTCATAATGATGCATATATAGTTTTCCGTGTAATTAACTCACAATTATTTTCATAGAAATCTCGTATTTTTGAATCGAAATGGACTAAATTATTTATACTGACATCAACAATACAAGCAATTGTCATAATTGCTTTGGAAATTAGAGTATTTTTTCGTAATTCTAATGCTGGTGATAAAGTAGTAGAATACATGGTCAATAATACCGGATTACCACCTGAAGTTTGTACTTTGTTGCCATCAGCAATCAGAATAAACAATATTCAAGAAGAGAATGTAGTTTTTATGGTATTCCAATTATTTCAAATGTGTCTGTGTTACACTGCGGTAAAATTTTTTTTTTTAAATTTCTGATATTTGATAATTAAAGAAAATTGACATTTATTCTCTTGTCTCACAAAATAATAATGATGATGATGATGATGATAACAATAAAAGTTATACAATCAAAATACCATTCAAATTATCACGATCACAACAATTAATTTTCTTTGTTCTTTATTTGGCATTGTAAGTAGTAATTTAATCTGGAATCTTTATTTATTCTATTGATAATTGAATCAATTTAATATATTTTGCCAACAAAATAATTAATTATATATATTTATAGTCACAAATCCTTGAAGTTCGGAAATGGTACGAAGATTTGAAGGTAGCGTGTCCAGGAATATTAAGAATATTTGAATTAAGTTCCAAGAATAGAAATTATGATTTACCATTGCTTGGTAGTGAGTTGGCGTTTGCCTCTCTTATGGCTTATTTATCTTTTAAATTGTACCAAGAATTTGGTTGGAATATTTACAAAAGAATCGGTGCTGATATACAAATTCAAGGTACATCATTTATCTATTTATTTATTTTAATGGAAATCAATCATTAATTAATTACTAATAATATTTTTTCCCACACCTATCTCTCATATACACATCTCTTCCTGCCTCAACGTCTTTGTATAATTAACAATTAATTAGCAATATACAAGACATATTTAATTTATTTAATGTTATTAAAACTTGATCTATTCTTTTTATTAGGATCAGCAATAGAAGCTTGTGTTGTTTATGGTTTTAATCTTAGTAGCAATAGTAATGGTTATGGAAACATTACAAGTTATAGGTATTTTCCAAGAAGTTTATTATTGATACATATGGGAGTCACTATTCTTATTTTCTTTAATCAATTATTAGCTTATTATTCTGTAAGTATTAAACAGAGAAAATATTTAAATAGTTTTAAGCTCAATAGCTAATGATATTTTTATATTAAAGGTTTATAAAGAATGTAAATCAGGAATGATAATTGTTAATCTTGGTTGGTTGATTACTGTTTTGGATCTTATACTTATTTTAAAATATTCTATTGGAACTGTTAGTAGTAGTTGGTATTTTTTTATTGGTTTTGGTAAGTTATTTTATTAATTTGAAATAATTTATGATTAAATATTAATTCTATCAATAATCAATAGTGAGTTGTGGTATTATTACGGCATTGGTAAAAATTTTTATTATAAAAATTTTCAATTAATTTTTTTAAATATCTAAGCCAATTAATTTAAGCTTTTATTGATTCTATTAAAGGTGACTTTAATATGTTCAATAATGATTATAAGAAATTTTGAAAAAGGATTACATACTTATGGTAAATTTAATTTTCCAAATTTTTCTTTTTAATTAATTAATCAACTAATAGATTATTATTATAGTTGATAATGAAAAAGGTAATGATGAATCAAAAGAATATGAAAGATGGTCAATTGATGATGATTAATAATTTTTTTTTAATGAATATTATGTGTTTATTTTTATGTGTAAATGATATATTTTATAAATGTATAATCTATAAATCCTATTCTTATACATATTTTATGTCCAAAGAATATTTTCTAGATTTGTTTATTTTAAATCGTATATCATTTTTTTACATATTGCATAACCTAAAAAATTCATCCTTAATAAAAGGTAAGCCTCAACCCCCAAGAAATCTAACAACATATTTTTGTTATTGCTGGCACTTGTTTTTTAAGAGTTTTAAGAGATTCCTTTCAATATTGATAAAATTGAAATGTGTCAAATTAAGGATACTGTGAACATGCAATCTGAGTTTCCTATTTAATAGGTTATTTTATGTTCAACACACAGCCTACCCACTGACTTATGGTTAATTCCACTATCTTACAGCCTACCTGCCTAGATAGTTATGTTATGTTTGACACACTGTCTACCTGCTGACTTATAGTCAACATTTCTTTTATCTTACAGCCTACCCACCTGAATAAAAGATTCCTAAGTTATTTAATTAACTACATCCCAAAGGTGTCCCTTGAGATGTATCTGAATAATTAAAAAGGTTCCCAGACCAATAATCATTAGAAGGGCTGGGGGTCAATCACACTGGGTTTATTAGTTACTTACAATCAAAGACTATTGTGAGATAGTAAAATCTTGGACCTATCAATTTCCTGGTTAATATTGGCCAATTAGAACAAACTAACTACGGAAGTCATGTGTTGTGTTAAATACAGTCAGGGATATTTCCATATCGGGATTCGATTCCAGAATAGTCTGCTGATCAATTCATTATATGTTACAAACGAATTCACAAGATATGGTGCGAATCATCCATTACCACTGATTTATTTTTTTTATTTTTTAAAAAATTTCCCCATGTTGATCATCTCAAATTAATGACACTATTTTTAGTGTCACAACAGCATAATGGACACTCATTTTATCACTTTGTGACAAAATCGACTGTTGATCTTTTTTATGTTGTGAAACATGTGATTTCAATTGTTTTAAAATAGAAAAAGGAGTACGCGTATACAAAAAATTATCATTAAGGTAGATATTA
>CAUDNR010004506.1:7184-23636 GCA_958430865.1 Entrophospora sp. SA101 | reverse complement strand
TCTGTTCCGAAATTTTATCCGTTAAACCCCTAAATCCGCTAAATCGAAATCCGCTAAATCGAATTTCACTGTGTATAATATTAAGAATGTAATAATCAGCAATACATCCACAATTTAATCTAACATATTCCTAGCTATTTCTTGGCAATGACACTATCAATATGTCATTTCCTTTTATTTCTTTATATGCTAAAATCATAAATATTGTAAAAGGACAAAGTGAAGTTCATTACAATGAAACAAATGAAACAAATGAACCTGAGCTGATGATCATTAATATAGAAGCTATAAAAGCTCCAGAAACTATACTTAAATATGTACAACAAAAAATTTTAGATATTGGTTTTCAAGTAATTAGAAATGTCAAAAGATTAAAAAGTGAAATTTCTTACAAAATTCTCAAGAACAAGTGCAAACAAGAATGGAAGATTATTATAATGTCAATGTTTTAAGTGAATGAATTGTTTTTTTTAATTTTTTTACCAACTGTATTTTTATTATCATCATTATTATTTGCATTCATATTATTAAAAATAAAATTGATTTTTTACGTAACATGTATTGTATGATTTAATCAAAAATTCAATTTTTTATGGATATTTTGGTATTATGGATGACTCGGTATAGTGGATAAATTTCTTGGAACAAACATATCCGTTATACTGAGACTTGCTGTGTATTCCATTTTTGCAATGAACAGCAATAGCCTCAATAATTTTGTTTCTTTAGCATTAATGATTGAATCAATCATCCCCAATAAGTTTAATCTTTTAACAAATATTGTTAGCTTTTTCCACTTTTAAAGCAAAAAAGTACTAAAATAATTTATATACTTAATGTACCCTTATAAAAAGGATATAAGTATATTAAATAAATAAATAAAAAAAGGAACAAGCAAGCAAATCATGAAAAACATAATAAATGAACAACAACAAGCAAATAAATGAAATTGAAACATTTAAAAAGCAATTAGTTGATAAAGAGGAAGAACTAAAACTAAAAATTTGACATGTGACAGGTCAACCTAGTGAAGACAGTTATTCTTCTGGTCATCAATGATACAAAAGACTAAATAAAAAATGAATGGATGAAGGCAAGTTAAGAATGGCAGTAGATCCTAATGAAACTAGAGAATGAGCTAAAAATTGTAAAAGAGTTTGATTTGACAGTATCACTATTGAAGAGATGTTAGAAGGGTTTATTGATTATTCGAAAGGTTTAGCAACAAATTGTTCTAGTCATATTGCAGAGTCAAGCAGAAGAGGTTGTCAACTTTATGATCAAAGAAAAGAATTCAAAAAGAGAATTGAAGGGTTTGAGAAGTATAAGGAGCAAGTTGAAAATTTGGAAACAAAACTTACAGAAATTTTATCAGTTTGACATAAGGAACAGGAAGAAATTAATACTATTTCTTGAGAAGACCAATTTCATTACTGAGACTTGGAAGATTTAAAAGAATTATCAGGCATAACAAAGAAGGAATTAAATAAGGTTGTCTTTGAAGTCATTGAGAAATTAGAACAAAGTGCTAAAGACTTAGCTGAAGCAATAAATACAGCTGAAGCATGAAAAAATTGACAAAAAGGTCTTTTGAATGATGAAATCAAAGAAAAATTGCTAATGCTCCAAAAGTCTGATAAAATGCTTGAAGAGGAAATAACAAAGAATGCAAAATTTAAAAAGAATTAGCCCAAATGATTGGAGATTTGAGGATGAAGCAAAAGAAAAAGAAGAATTAAAAACACAACTATATTTGGAAAGAAAACCCTTACCCTCTCTTCCTAAAGAAGTAGAAAGTAGGACTTTAAATAAACAAAGCATTTTCAAGCAATTTAAAACAAAAATGAATGCCAAGGTTCAGCAGTTGCAGGAATTAATCAAAAGAGAGAAGTTTCACAGTCAAGCAATTGTCACTAAAATAGAAGTTCTAGTTAAGTAGTCATGAGAGAACTGCTTTACACAATCTTAGATTTAGAAGAATGACACAGCAGTAATTCTACTTGTGTTTTCTGCCCTGGTTTGAAAAAAGCAGTTTGTCAAATCAGAACGAGAAGCAAAGCAACTGGTGAAATGGTTGAAAGTGATAAGGCTTGTGAAAACTGTAAAGAGAAGTTTGAAAATGATAAATTGCCTAAGTGTGATTGTGGAAGGTTAAAGACTAGATATACTTGTGATTGCAAAGAAGAGGAAAATGAAAAAGAACTTCCTCTTTTACCTCATCAAAACGGAGGAATGGCACTTTTTTATGAACAGCAAATAAGTGGCTTGCAAGAAAAGGAAAGACAGTTAGAAGAGGAAGTAGATACACACTTGGAAGCCTTAGAAGTGGCTGAAGATTGGCATAAAAGACAGAAACAGGAACTATTAGATCGAATTAAGCAACTAGAAGAAGAAAACAAACAACTAAAAGAATTAACTCCACAAGAATTATTAAAAGAAATCAATGATTTAAAAGCTCAATTAACCCAATTAACAACAATAGAATGGTCAATTATTTGCACAAATTGAAATTAAAGAAACTAAGACATGACCTTGATTGAAAATAAGAAAGTAATTTTTGGTTATTGGGTGATAATACATCATCATGATGCTTCCTTTTTCCAACACTTATTATTTTTCTTCCTTCATGGTAAATTTCATAGGTAATCCTTTCTTCCTTAGATAAGCTTCCAGTGTTTGAGTATCATTTATTTTGAAAATGTGAGGAGCAATTTTTTCACCTTGCTCCTTTTTTAAAACACTTCTAATGGTGCTGTAATTCTTGAGTTCCATAGTAGACCTAATGTAAATTAATTTCATATTACTATTTTTATATAGGGGGATAGTTTTATATATCACTTAAGATAACAAATGGGATATTAATTATGATCACATTACAAATGACTAAATTTTGATCCCTGAAATTCTTGGTTATACCAATGTTCACTTTGTCTGGTTTTGTTGCAGCATGCCCCATATAACTTATTTCTCCGTAAGTTTTTTTAATTGTTTATTATAACTTGCATCAATAATAATGATAAGGTATTCAGTGACCAATTAGAACAATTCGATAACAAATAAAAAAAAACCAATTATTCGCCCGTTTTTTGGCAATGTTAATAATCAGTTGACAATTGGGAATCCCGAATTTTAACTAATAATAATAAAAATAGTGACAATCTAGAAAACCCCGATTTTTAGCAATGATAATCGATTGACAATCGGTAATCCCGAATTTTAACTAAATAGCTTTTAAAACCCCGATTTTTAGCAATGTTAATAATCGATTGACAATCGGTAATCCCGAATTTTAACTAATAAGCTTATTAACAATAGTGGAAATTCAGAAAAACCCGATTTTCATCAATTTTAAAAATTGTAAGAATCCCTAATTTATTGTTAATGATTGATCAATTTGACAAAAATCGGGAGTATTACCGATTTTTCTTTTTTTTACTTGTGTTTCTGAATGGATTCTTCCTATTTTAATAGATAGAGCCGACATTAAAATCACCATTTCAAAAATTGATGTCCACATACTTGAAGTACACACACCAATTTTAATGGCACAAAGCTTTGATTATCTTGACTGTGGGCTTATAGCAAGTGCTAAATACTTCCTATATTTATCAATTGCACATGCTCAATGTGTCAGATGTATCAACCAGAAGAAGGCAAGTGGTGTTGGATCTGGGAAAGTTAAAACCCACTTCACATTGATATTTTGTTTGGTATTTTCCCTTTATTATTAGCTTCACCAAAAAAAGCAAGAAATAATTGTGTTTTCACATCAAAAAAATAATTAGACAATAATCAAAGCAAGTTATCCTTCAATCAAGACTGGCTACTGCCTTGATGATGAATAAAAAAGTTAATTTTTTCACTTATGTTGCAGATCTTTTGTCGCATGAATTTTCCAGATGAATGGAAAGATAATTCATTCTTTATATATGTTGTGCATGAAAAAGAAACAAACTGCTATTTCAAATTTAATAAATAGGCTATTGCATTGATCAAAGAAATGTGCAAAACATATACTTGCTATCATCCACCCAAGGTTGCTTGCTGAAACCTCTTAGTGACTGTCGAAACTCTGTCGAAAATCTAATGAACAATTAGTATATATACCTTGTCAAAACTCTGTCGAAACTCTGATGAACAATTAATGTGTAACCTATAGAAACTCTGTCGATTGAGTTTCGACTACAACCTTAGTCAACAAATGATGAATAAACAGGATAAGCCAACTAAAATCTTTGGAGTCATTCCATACCTGGCACCTGAAGTATTATTAAAAAAACTACATACTGAAGAATCAGACATTTACAGTTTTGGTATGAAAATGTGAAAGTTTACTACAGGAAAGAAACCATTCTATGATAACCATATAATCATTGGCTAATATCAGATATTTTAAAAGGAGAGAGACCTCAAATCACAGATGATACTCCCGAACCTTATGTCGAATTGATGAAAAGATGTTGGGATCATGATTCAGGAAATAGACAAGCTTTAAAGAAATTAATGATTATCATGAAAAAAAAAAAAAGGTTATTGAATTACAGAAGCTAAACGACAAGAATTGTCAATTCAGAAAATATTTGTCATACAAAAGGATTATAAACATCATCCAGAATCAGTTTATACAAGTCGTCCATTAGATGAGTTAATTCAGCAATCTGGATCATTAAGTCTTATGTCAATTTAAATCGGCCGAACAGGATAGTAGTAATATCCATATTAGAGTTTCTATTCATACTAATGCTAATACTAATACTCAATCTTAATATTAATTCGAATTAATCATTCGATAAAATTTATTGTTTTATTCGTTTTATTCAAATAAAACGTTCAATTTAACTCAAATATTCAATTTATAACGAACAAAATAAATAATTCGAATAAACCTTATTCGAATAGAAACCTTAATATTAATCCATATTTCGAAATTATTTATTAGTTAGATAAGCTTTTAATACATTAATAAATAGTGAGGTGTGATATCTCTAGTGGAAATAAATTTGTTTATTAAAAAATTTTTTCTGTGCAATTAATCATTGAAAAATTATATCAATAATATATGTGTGTGTCCATCCCTAATGACGTTTTAATAGAAAATGAGGAATAAGAATTTTGTTAATTCAAAAAAACTTTATTATTATTATTATTATTATTATCATAATTATTATTATTATTATCATTAATTACTATAATTATAATTATAATACAATGAATGTTTCCAATATAATAAGTTAATAGTAAAAAAACTCCAATTTATTAATTAATTAAGATAATTATATGAGATAAATTATTTATGCAGAATTAGAACGTTGAAGTCTTGGCCTTGCTTCATCCCATGGACCATGAATTTCACTGAATATATAAAAATATTATATTATAGATTGTAGAATCGAAGGAAGATAGATTGGAAGATCGAAAGAATAATAGAAAAAAATTGATCAATCAATTAATAGTCAATAAATAAATAGTAAAACAAAACCTGTAATAAATAGTTCTTACTTTTTATATTTTTGTATCCATATCAACCAAAAAGGACAAATAAAAGTTATAAAGATTATACCTAAAATATAAATAATCACGACTGCTTTTGATATATGTAGGAATAATGTTGTTGCAAGAATAAATAATAAGAATGTTAATGTTATATTGAATTTTGCTGAAAGACTCTGATAGATAAATTAATGGAAGGAGAGAATGAGGGTAAGGTGGTAATTTATTTTTATTTAGTAATTTATTTTATTTTAAACAATAATAATTTTTGAGAGAAAGAATTTTTTTTACCTTTATATATCTTCTAAAAATTGGAAACAAAGCAAACCACTCAACTGCAAATAACATTAATCCAAATACATGAGAATTTAATGTTAATCTAGACGCTAATAGAACCGACGCAAATATTGCTGCATTTGTTGAAAGTGATCCTGGAAATCTACATAATTAATCAAATGATGATGAGTCAACAACATGAATCACAAACATTTTTCTTTTCCTTATTATAAAGGATTTCTAACAACATACTTGATATTAGTTCTATTTTCAGATCCATAATCGTGAAACATCATATTGGCAAGAAACAATATAACAGTCAATGCCCAAATCGTGTCTTCACTTGTATCTATTGTTAAAGTTTTTAAAATTGGAGATAATCCTAGCAATGTTGCAAAAAATAATATAGCTCCTTTTGCTGTCTTCCATCCTAAAGAAAAAAAAAGGAAAGGAAGAAATTGGTTTCCTTTACTCTTGGTGAAATCAAAAGAATTCCTTTCGAAAAAAAAAATCAAAAATTTTTTATTTACGCTTGTATTCATAAGAAGGATCAGTTTTTGAAATACTTTTATCCCAGAATATGTAACCAATAAACGTGAAAACGCTTCCAATAATAATCAAACTTTGTGATGATAACATCTTTAAATCAAGATATTTAAATACAGCTATAAAGATAACTATGCTACTGATATGTTGTGAAATTGCTGATGATTCCATTACCACTGTCCAATAATCATACGTTCTCACATTAACTAAGATTGCATGAGAGGAATTAAAGGCATGATTTAAAGAGATCAAAAGAGAATAGTAAATTAAAGATTGGAGATTGAAGATAAGATTAGATATAAATAGTTATTTTTAATAATAAGCATGTTAATAAAAAAAAATTTTTTCTTTAACTCACCATTTTTTTCTAATTCTTCCAAAAAAGTTTCATCGTAATAATTATCAGGATATTGTTGTTTTACCCATAATAGTTTTCTCCAAGGACGTTTGTTATTATTACTATTATTAAGACTAGTATTTTTTGACTGTGATAATGATGCTGTTATCGATGAACTCTTTATATTAAGGGATAAAAATAAGAAAATTCGTAAATCAATATAATAATACCAATATCATTAGATGTATATATGAATATTATTACAATATTAAAAGTTAATTATATATTAAATAAACGAAGCAATAATAATAACAACAATATCCAAGAAAATCTATATATATATATAATGAAAGATAGATAATCAACATTTATTTGAAAAGAGAACCTGTTGATTATTATTATTATTTTAAATAATTATTTCTTTTCAAATAGTTATTTGCCTAATAAAAAAACCAACTTCTTCTAAATATTAATGAAATTAACATCCTAAATATTTATTTATAAATTTCTTCTTTAATTATATGAATTATATGATTTAATTATATATAATTATTACCTATCAAAACCACAATAGTTACATTTTGATTCTTCTTTTATCAATCTATGACCATCAAAAGGACAAAATTTTATTTCTGACATTATCAACCCTCCTAATTTTAGAAATTGTTTAGCAAATACAAAAGGGAATGAATGTTATATCCGCCAAATGATATCCGATTAATTTGGGTGTTGAAACTTTTTTTTTTTTTTTCAATTAATCGGTGGTACAGAATATATAAAAAAAAATATGTGTATATTATCTACGTGAGAACTTTTTTTTTTATTAATACACATGTAAATAATATAAGAATTTGTATTACTTTACGGTTGCACAATTCATAATAATGATGAGTGACGATAATTTCGCCACTTCAATTACTTCTTCATCAGGCACAGTGCAATGTATTCAAAGAAGAACAATAAGTGAAGTATGTAACCATTGCACAGTGTGGATGGAAAACTAAATGCAATTATTTGCACTAGGTATTTCCAAATGCGACTCTTTAAAATCATGCAGAATTCAAATTATTTCATATGGTACATATTTGAATTAGATTCGAACCATGTCAAATCAAATCATTTTAACAAAAAATTGTGATTCGAATTGGTTCGAATTTCAGCGGATATTAGAGTAATAGTAATAGTAATAGTAATAGTAATCACCGATTATCCGGGTGTCATTATTATTTATTATTAATATAGATCTTTTTCTGGTAGATGACAGATGACTAATCAAAAATATTTTCTGGGACAGACACGTAAAAAATTTTTTTTTAGTGCATGAAATTAGTCATCTGTCAATTTTTTATTATAAATGTCATTGTATTACAAATAGACATCATCACACATTTCAAAAAATGTCTTTAATAAATTTACCATTAGAACTACAAGAAGAAATTCTGAAAAATGTACCAATAAATGATTTATATTTTAAATTACGTCTAACCTCGAAACTTTTCTACAACATGATCCCGTTATTTATACCAAACCAATTATTGATAAATCTATCAAAACATCCAAAACTTTTAAATTATAATAAAAAAGTCATGATCGAGAAAAGTAAGGATTTGTTATTGATAAAATTAGTTTCGAAAACGCCACCACATTTTGAAGCTTTCCCGTGGACTATAAAATTAGGAATTTGTAATACTGTTGATAAAGTTGTTGCAATTATCGTTAGAGTTGTTCAACATATTGAAAAAACTAGGAAATTAAAGATATCTGGAAAAGGAGGAAGAAATAAGGAAAACGGTAATGGTAATGGTAATGGTAATGGTAATGGTAATGGTAATAGTGATAACAATTCATTAATCTCTTCGTCCTCTTCATGGGTTTGGATGGAATGCTAAAAATATAATAATAAATCTACAATCTACAATGTATAAAACCGGTAAATGATAGGAAAATTATTTTATTTTTATTATAATAAAATTTTTTTCATAATTAAATTATAGCTTAAAGAAACATTAAAATAATAATTAAAAAACATATACATAAATAACATAATTGTTTCTACATTAGATATTAGTAAAATATATAAAAAACATTTATATAATAAATACTAATTGAATAATCCACTTATAACAATTATTAACCATTAGAAAAAAGATTAAAAATGTTTTAAAAATGGTTTTTTTTCTTCTCGTAATAATTATAATTATATGAGAAGAAAAGATGTAAATTGTTTGAGAGAGAAGAAAGTATTGACGAGTAAGGGATTTTTCTTGAAATCATTGTATATATAATATTTACAAAAATTATTATTTTTTGAGTATAATTTTTTTAAAAAAAATTAGTCGTGAAGTTGGTGATTTCAAAATTCAAAGGAAAGAATGAATTAGGAATGAACGGATATGTGTATATATATAAAGTGTGATTTTAAAATTAAAAAAAAGGAAGGAATTTCATTCCTCAATTAAATAGATAATACGAGGAACCTTTGGAGCCATAATGATAATAATAGTTATGTATATATGAATATATGAATAATATGTATGTACATATGTTACAAAATATATTTTAAAAGGGATGAAATAGATAATTGTGCCAAATAACTAAACATGACAAAGTAAATTATGTTGAGATTGTAACTTCCAACTTGTAATGGCTGATTATCCACAGCATTACGACTCTCTTCTCTATATAAACATCCAAAAGAAAAAATCAATATTTTTTTTTGGAAAAAATTTGTTTTTAAAAATATTTACTAATTAAAATTTCTATTGTTAACATACCCATTCTTTTCAAGTAATTGGTTTTTTAAAGCCTTTATTTCATTGTCTTGCTCAGACATCTTTGTTGTCAATTTCAGCATTAATTCTTCAACTTTGGTAAGATGTTCTAATTGTTTTTGTTGTTGCGCCATAATTGATTCAAATGATGGAATTGTTGCAAGTTTATTGTTTTGTTCTTTAATTGTTGATTCCAATGTCGTATTAATATTAAGAAGTGATTTGTTGGAAATTTGAAGATCAAGAAACTAATCAAAAATAGAAACTTTATTTATAAATATAAATATACAAATATCGTTATTATTTTCACATATACAAAAAAAAAATTATTACCTTTCTTTGAACTTTTGGGTTCAATGATAATTTCAGTAAATCTTCAATTTCAAATGGCTCTTTATTTTCACTTTCTCCTTGATTTCTTTCTTCGTTACCATCACCATTAACATCATCATAATAATCAACATCATCATAATTATCAATATTATTTAAGACTGCAGATGCTGCAACTTTTCTTTTAGGTTTATTATCATTGTAATAAGCTTGCCCTTTTAGTTTTTGTAATTTTCCATGATTATTGTAATTATTTCCTTCTTTATTGTCATCGTAATCGTCAATATTACTCATCATTAAAAAATTTTTTTGAGGTCCTGGATCACTATAATTTGTCATTTCAGTTCTTGCATCATGTGGACGGTATATAATATCAGACCATGTTTTGGATGATGATGGCAGCGTTGGTGGTGACAATGATGATGTTGATAACATCGATGATGATGATTTGGTTTTAGTCGTTGTATTAGCGTTAGTTTTAGCATTAACAATTTGTGATGGTTTGATTTTAATTCTAGGATTATTATTAGAAGAATAATTAACAATGGATCTTGCTCTAACTCTTGGTGAAGTAGAAGTAGAAATAGATGATGAAGAATCTCTCGTATTTGTAGTAATTTCAGAATGACTTTCAGGCATGTAGTAATCATTTTTATCAGCCCATTCATTCACATTGTTGTTTAATTTAGGATGATTTTTATAATAATAATTTAATTCTTCATATTGATCATTATCATCACATCTATCATCTTTAACAATCGATTTTTTGTTTAATATTTTATTTTTAATTTTATTATTCGCCCTTGTAATACCAGAATCACTTCCCCAGGACAAATCTGATCTCATACTTGAAAATTTTTTTGAATTATATTGGTGTGATTGTTGTTGATTTTGAGAGTACACTCCTAAACTACTAAAATCTGATATAATATTATTTGCTGAAACTTTTACTCGAGGTTTTTTAGGTGTTGTTAATAATGTTGTAGTATTATTGTTCGTACTGTCAATAGAGCTCGAGTCTGTGAAGCCTTCTATAGTTGTAATAGTATTTTGGAATAATAAAGTATTATTATTACTATTGTTGTTGTTATTGTTAGAAGTAGAAGTAATACTAAGGAGCAGATTATTTCGTTCAACTCTTGTAATTGATGAATCAGATGATTCAGATCTACAATTACTACTAGTAGAAGAACTTGTACCATCATCGTCGTCATCATTTTCACGATTTTCAACAGCATTTTCATCTGCTTTTACATAATTATTTACATTTGTTTGTTGGTTTGCGTGATTATTGGTAAATGGTTCTTTAATATCCATTTTTACTTTTTTTAACTATTGTGTTTAATTATATTATTTAAGTAATTGTGAAGTATAAATAGATATTTTATTTTGCATATAAAGAATTTCTTTGTATAAAATATATTGAAAAAATTTCAAAGTAACACTAAATATGGAATCTTTGATAATGCACGAATGTTTGTGCAACTTTTACGGATTATTTTTTCCCAAACTTGCTAAAATGCAAAAAATGGGGGTTTTATTATCTACTGATTAGGAAATGTGGAGATCTCGTTTCCCATATTTTTGTAATAACAATGTCGCTTATAAAAAAACTTTGTTAAACATATTCATTCAAGAAATATTCGATAATATATTTCCACATAACTTATTAATTCGTCGTTACATATATAAGTATATAAAATAGAATTCAACTCCAATTGTGACTTTTAAAAGAAAAACAAAATCGAAGAGTGAACCGTGCACACATTGTTCTGACACCAATATAGCTATTGATGACCATCAAATAGACGAATTATTTTAAATATTAATTTTAACAATAATAATGCTAATATTATTATAATGATCTCAGAAACTAATTGTAATAATAATAATTATTATAACGGTAGTATTCAAAGATAATAACAACAATAATATGACAATGAATAATAAATAGAATCATTTATATGCTTCCGGTGTTAATGACAATAATAGCGTTGTCATTGGTTTGCAATCTTATCACTTTCACCTAAAATATAATATACATACAAATAGGCATAATTGATCAATAATAATTTAATTTTTACTGTGTGCAAAGAAAACATCGTCCTTTGGCAGAATATGCCATTATGACTTTTATTTGGTGGAAATTTTATTTGATTTATAAAGATTCATGCAAAGTTGTTGGCTTACCGCAAAAAAATTAGAATATCTCTAATATTATATTAATATTAATATCATTTCCAGATCCGCATAAATTGTAATTGCGTATTTTTCCTTTTTGGCATTTTCTGTCCTGTCAATCAGAAGAGTTCTTATGTATTTATCACTGTATTAACTTTTATGCTAGAGATGAGTTGGTTTGACTCCTTTTCCCCCAAAATTAAAAGATGTGTTATTTTTCAATATATTCTAGTGAAAGATTTGCGAAGAAGGATCTATTATGGATTGAAGATTCATAACAATAGCTTAAAAGATGCCGTTAAAAACTTTGGTAAAATCAGATTTCACAGGAGTTTTATTATGGCGTAGTATTTTCTGAGAGGATGGATTTTAGGGTTGTATATTTTATTATTGTCTAAAGAATAAAGGATATTATCTATATATTCTTGAGAATAAATGCAGGGATGTTCAAGGATGCTCCTCAACCCCTCTACGAAGAGTATATTTTCAAATAATAAAGGATATAACCTTATAAATTATTAACTTTGACGATAATAATATTAATTTATTAATAATAACAAAAATCAGCCTCCCAAAAAATAAATTAATGTCCTTCAAACATATATATAGTTACCTTTGTTGTAAAATTTGAGATTATTATTATTATAAAATAATAACATTGCTGCATCCGACAATGATAAATTATCATAGGCCTTTTCACTGAACTAGCAATTTCACTTCTACAATAATGATAATAAAGTCATATGATAAAATATTATATTTATATGTATATATTGCCAACCTAATGGTTTCCATTAAGATATCAATAAAAAAAACATATATTCTAGCATCTCTGGAATTCCAAACTTTATTATAACTTCATTCCATGAGATATCGTTCCAAATGAACTGGATGATTAATATAATCATTCTCTAAAAGTTGCTCGAATTCAATATTCTCTAATGCTCTATGGAACTCTGCTATATGATTTGTGATAATAAACGAAGTAAATTTAATCCAACCAATGAGTACATTTATGAAGGTGGAAGTAATGAACTGAATAAATAATTAAATAATTATGGATTATGGATTATGGATTTCACGTTTAAATATAATATATGTAAGCATTTATGTATAATGCTAAACCTATAATCATTATAATGTGTATTAATTGAAAAATATATATATTTCTCAAATAATGGAATATCTTTACACAAACACTCCAAAAGGTTTCTATTTCTAAAATATTACCTAATAATACTAATGTTTGTTATGTAATAATAATAGTTGGCTGATAATTAACCCTAAATATTTTTCTAGAAAGCAATTTCTTTTTTCTAAACTTACGAGCTGTAAGAAGTTTGTTTAATATCTGCTAATTCTCTTTCAGGAAACAATCATGTATGACGTTTCTCCACATTTTTTTTTCTGGATTATCATTCCTTTTTAAGAAGACTGATGTTTGTTGAAAATTTGACGTTGTTTTTTAACGAAAAAGTTTTTTTTGTCATGATTTATTTTATACAGATGATTGATGATCATCAAGTTTATAATATTGCGGGCAGTGAAAAAGATTTCGTGGCTTTGAATTAAAGAAGAAAAAAATAATAAGACAATATTAATAAGAACATAGCCACAATAAAAATTTATTTAAAAGTTTTCCAATCCATTTTTTGAAAACAAATTTATTTATTTGTTAATAGAAGAAAAATGGTCGATTTAGGGATTAAGCGGCGAATTTTAAAGATGGTAGTAATATTCATAATGATGCATATATAGTTTTCCGTGTAATTAACTCACAATTATTTTCATAGAAATCTCGTATTTTTGAATCGAAATGGACTAAATTATTTATACTGACATCAACAATACAAGCAATTGTCATAATTGCTTTGGAAATTAGAGTATTTTTTCGTAATTCTAATGCTGGTGATAAAGTAGTAGAATACATGGTCAATAATACCGGATTACCACCTGAAGTTTGTACTTTGTTGCCATCAGCAATCAGAATAAACAATATTCAAGAAGAGAATGTAGTTTTTATGGTATTCCAATTATTTCAAATGTGTCTGTGTTACACTGCGGTAAAATTTTTTTTTTTAAATTTCTGATATTTGATAATTAAAGAAAATTGACATTTATTCTCTTGTCTCACAAAATAATAATGATGATGATGATGATGATAACAATAAAAGTTATACAATCAAAATACCATTCAAATTATCACGATCACAACAATTAATTTTCTTTGTTCTTTATTTGGCATTGTAAGTAGTAATTTAATCTGGAATCTTTATTTATTCTATTGATAATTGAATCAATTTAATATATTTTGCCAACAAAATAATTAATTATATATATTTATAGTCACAAATCCTTGAAGTTCGGAAATGGTACGAAGATTTGAAGGTAGCGTGTCCAGGAATATTAAGAATATTTGAATTAAGTTCCAAGAATAGAAATTATGATTTACCATTGCTTGGTAGTGAGTTGGCGTTTGCCTCTCTTATGGCTTATTTATCTTTTAAATTGTACCAAGAATTTGGTTGGAATATTTACAAAAGAATCGGTGCTGATATACAAATTCAAGGTACATCATTTATCTATTTATTTATTTTAATGGAAATCAATCATTAATTAATTACTAATAATATTTTTTCCCACACCTATCTCTCATATACACATCTCTTCCTGCCTCAACGTCTTTGTATAATTAACAATTAATTAGCAATATACAAGACATATTTAATTTATTTAATGTTATTAAAACTTGATCTATTCTTTTTATTAGGATCAGCAATAGAAGCTTGTGTTGTTTATGGTTTTAATCTTAGTAGCAATAGTAATGGTTATGGAAACATTACAAGTTATAGGTATTTTCCAAGAAGTTTATTATTGATACATATGGGAGTCACTATTCTTATTTTCTTTAATCAATTATTAGCTTATTATTCTGTAAGTATTAAACAGAGAAAATATTTAAATAGTTTTAAGCTCAATAGCTAATGATATTTTTATATTAAAGGTTTATAAAGAATGTAAATCAGGAATGATAATTGTTAATCTTGGTTGGTTGATTACTGTTTTGGATCTTATACTTATTTTAAAATATTCTATTGGAACTGTTAGTAGTAGTTGGTATTTTTTTATTGGTTTTGGTAAGTTATTTTATTAATTTGAAATAATTTATGATTAAATATTAATTCTATCAATAATCAATAGTGAGTTGTGGTATTATTACGGCATTGGTAAAAATTTTTATTATAAAAATTTTCAATTAATTTTTTTAAATATCTAAGCCAATTAATTTAAGCTTTTATTGATTCTATTAAAGGTGACTTTAATATGTTCAATAATGATTATAAGAAATTTTGAAAAAGGATTACATACTTATGGTAAATTTAATTTTCCAAATTTTTCTTTTTAATTAATTAATCAACTAATAGATTATTATTATAGTTGATAATGAAAAAGGTAATGATGAATCAAAAGAATATGAAAGATGGTCAATTGATGATGATTAATAATTTTTTTTTAATGAATATTATGTGTTTATTTTTATGTGTAAATGATATATTTTATAAATGTATAATCTATAAATCCTATTCTTATACATATTTTATGTCCAAAGAATATTTTCTAGATTTGTTTATTTTAAATCGTATATCATTTTTTTACATATTGCATAACCTAAAAAATTCATCCTTAATAAAAGGTAAGCCTCAACCCCCAAGAAATCTAACAACATATTTTTGTTATTGCTGGCACTTGTTTTTTAAGAGTTTTAAGAGATTCCTTTCAATATTGATAAAATTGAAATGTGTCAAATTAAGGATACTGTGAACATGCAATCTGAGTTTCCTATTTAATAGGTTATTTTATGTTCAACACACAGCCTACCCACTGACTTATGGTTAATTCCACTATCTTACAGCCTACCTGCCTAGATAGTTATGTTATGTTTGACACACTGTCTACCTGCTGACTTATAGTCAACATTTCTTTTATCTTACAGCCTACCCACCTGAATAAAAGATTCCTAAGTTATTTAATTAACTACATCCCAAAGGTGTCCCTTGAGATGTATCTGAATAATTAAAAAGGTTCCCAGACCAATAATCATTAGAAGGGCTGGGGGTCAATCACACTGGGTTTATTAGTTACTTACAATCAAAGACTATTGTGAGATAGTAAAATCTTGGACCTATCAATTTCCTGGTTAATATTGGCCAATTAGAACAAACTAACTACGGAAGTCATGTGTTGTGTTAAATACAGTCAGGGATATTTCCATATCGGGATTCGATTCCAGAATAGTCTGCTGATCAATTCATTATATGTTACAAACGAATTCACAAGATATGGTGCGAATCATCCATTACCACTGATTTATTTTTTTTATTTTTTAAAAAATTTCCCCATGTTGATCATCTCAAATTAATGACACTATTTTTAGTGTCACAACAGCATAATGGACACTCATTTTATCACTTTGTGACAAAATCGACTGTTGATCTTTTTTATGTTGTGAAACATGTGATT
>CAUDNR010004505.1:19497-48391 GCA_958430865.1 Entrophospora sp. SA101 | reverse complement strand
GGATATAATCATTTACATAGAACCTAGGGACCCTTTTATCCAGGAAGATAAAAGTTATTTTTATTATTAATCTTTGATCGTAAGTCAGCAGGTAGGCTGTGTGACATACATATATATAAATAAAGGAAACTTGACCATAAGTCTGCAGGTAGGCTGTGTGTTGAGCTATAAATAACCTATTAACTAGGAAACTCAGATTGCACGCTCACAGTACTATGAGAGGAATAGATAGTATAAAGATTCCAGTTTCAGGTTAATTATTAATTAAGGTCTTCAGTAAGTTCTGGATCTCAAATATATTAGGTTTAAAAAAGAATGTTTTTGTTGATTAACTTTAAAAAAGAGTAATTTCGTTAATTAATTTCTTATTAATAGTAGCATAGGAATATATAGAATAAAACTTATAGAATATACTTCTAGTTCAGACAGTTGCCTATCAATGAATCGTAATTTCACTTTACATGTAAGGATTACTCAAAATAATATTTATATATATATATATTAAATTATTAAATTTATATATTTATTGTTTTATGAATTATTAGGGTTTATATTTAATGGGCAAGGTGAAATGGAAAAAATCTATGAAATCATGTCTAAGTTTTAATGACAATGATGCATTTATTTAATATTTATACTAATACAATAATACAATTTCTTCCAATATACATAACAACAATTTCCATGAATATTAATATGTATTTACACTTTACTCTCAAATCAGGTATGTCTTCAATAGAGCTCCAAAACAGGTCAGGTCATGGTTTTAATTGTCCCAGGTCAACATCATGTTATAATTGCCTTTAGAAACCCAAAATTATTTTTGAAACTAGTATGGATACTAATAAATGAGTAAAAATAAATGGCAAAATAACAATTTTGACATAAAAAAAAGCAATAATTGATGCAAGTGTTTTATATAAATAAAAATAATAATAAATTATGTTATTATTATTATTATTATGATTATTTCAGAAAAATTATTTGGTGATGTTGTATGTGAAATTGAAATTATGTGAAATTGAAATATTATGGAGTGGGTGAAATTCTGATTGGCTAATTTGAATTTCACATATGTGAATTGCGAATTCACATAATTTCATTTTCATGTACAACAGTAATAAGAGAAAACCTTATTATTATTTTTTTATTTTTTAGAATTATTATTGTTACTGCTATTTCGTTATTATTATTACTATTTCATCATTACTATATCATCATATAAATTTAAAAAAAACCCACAGTATTCCCATAAAAAATAAAATACAGAGTTGGCACAGAATGCAAAAAAAGTGTGGAAAAGACGTACAAAAGGTGCAGGAAATAGTACGGAAATAGTTCATGTAACAAAAACAAAACTTTCGTACTTTTAACAGTCTTTCCTGCACCTTTTGTGCAACTTTTCCATACTTTTTTTTTACATTCCACACCTATTCTGTATCTATTCTGTACCAATCCCATATTTTATATTTTATAGGATATAAGCATAAATTAATTAATAATGTCAAAAAGAAAAATTGAGATTGACAATTACAATAATTACAATGACAATGATAAAAGATAAATGTATTAAAATTGAATAATTAAAATAAATAATAATTTTTTTGTATTAGTTTTTTTAAGTTTTTTGCAATAAATAAAAAAATTAATCTGTGACCTGTTGACCCGACCCGACTTGTTCGGAGCTCTAACTTTATTTTCCTTGGTGTGGGTATAATTATTAGATATCCGTTAATATTAATATCCATCAATAATAATAGTATGATTGACTTGGTCTAAAGACCTCCTATTGCTGTGCTACATGCTCAAATTTCAAAAAATTGCGATTTCATGATTCGTTCAAAAAATTTTTTTAAAAAAAGGGTTTCACGTGATTTTGGTTTATCTTACTGCCAAATTTAGATATGATGGTTGATTATTAGTCTAATTTAATAATGATCATCAAAACTGGTCTAAATTTAGCAGTGATCCTAGCGCTCAAATTTCTCATGAGCATAGTAAAGTACATGTTTTAAAAAAAAAATAGAACTCTACAACAAAGAATTTTTTTGAGAAAAATTTTTTATTAAATACATATTATATCAACTAATAGAGCTATTTTTTTAAAAAGATAGGACAGAAAATGACTTCTATACTTTTAAAATTTGCCCAAAATTTAGGAGGTCTTTAGGCCGAGCCAATTATAATAATATTAATATTAATATTTTATTGTGTAACTTCATCATTAAAGTTCTTAATGGTTCGGTTTGATGAGTAAACTGAATTGAGTTTTTTGCATTCAAACTGAAACCGAACCGAACTTATTTTTAAACCAATAAAAATTTAAATTGATAGTGTTACCAGAATTAGAAATTAATGCCAATTCATTCTCTAATTCCACATTAATATATTTTTATAATTTATTTATTCCATTTTATAACATTATAATGTATTTAATAGAAATTAACATAGATTTTGCGACTTCATACTAGTACTTGAAGATCTATTTCGGGATTAAACCACTGAATCGCAATTGCACAAGTGCGGATCCATGATTAAATTGCTAAATAGTAATTAAGTGCAATATTTGTTGTAATTAGAGTGCTACTAATTAATTTAATTGAATATAAGAGTCTTGTACAGTCAAACCTCGTTTCAAAATTCATGAAACGAGATTACTAATCGCGTTTCAACGAATAATTTTTGTTTTCATAATAATAATGTGTAACAAAATTTTTAAAGTTCGTTGAAACGTGAATTTAATTATAATTCGCTGGATGAAGTTCGTTGAAGAAAAAAAATTTTTTTTTTGTGTTCAATAATAATTAAAAAAACCGAAACCGAATCATTCTGAACTTTATTCATTATTGATTAAAAAAACTGTTATTATTTAACAATCTTATTTACTGATATAGAGGTTGGAATCATCCCAAAAAAATTCTTAGTCAACTACTAGTTGGTCAAAATTTCTTTAGTCGATTATTTAGTTGACTATTTACAGTGAACCCTCCCTAAATGCACGCACTATGTATACCCTCCATAAATGCACGCTCACAAGAAATAGCACTATGTTCCCGAGGGGGTGCACTTATAGAGGGTTCACTGTAGTCGATTATTTAGTCGATTATTTTAGTTGACTAATTAGTATTAGTATTAGTTGACTATTTAGTCGATTATTTAGTCGATTAGAAATATTTTTTTATTTTCGCTTTTTCAAAATGCATCCACACAAAACCATGTGTTACGATTCGTTTTTTAAAAGGTCTTCTGGAATCACCGCTTAAATCATTAGAACTATTGGACCTTATATTGGAATTGTTTATTAGTTCACATGTAAATTTATCACCACCACTGTCGTCATCATCATATTGATACTCTTCCGCATAGAAAATTTACATTTTGAATGATAAAACACAAAAATCGTAATTGGTCAGACAAGAATAACACTAACATAGTATTAATATTAGCATTAGTATTAGTAGTAGTAGTAGTAATATTAGTAGCTGACTAATTAGTCGATTAAAATAGTCAACTAAATATTCGACTAAAATATTCGACTAAATAATCAATTAAAATAGTCAACTAAATAGTTAACTATTAGTTGTTCAAAAAAAAGTTTAGTCGATTCCAACCTTTACACTGATATATATTATATAATGAATGCTCTAATTAAATTATTAATCAGTTTCTATTACTCTATGTAATATTATAATTCTATTAAAAATGAAAATTAAAATATATATAAAAAAAAATTATAATTATTAGAAATGTACAAATTATTTAATACTTTATTGAAGCTCGGGGTGATTTGATTCATAACCCGATATGGTTTCTTTACAATAACTATCCATATGGATAGTAACGCCAAATAAACGTCTACTCTTATCACAATATCTGTTACCTTTTGCAGCCAAGTAAGTCAGTATTGTTTGATCTTGTCTGTGATTAACTCTACTACTACCAACTGGGGCTATACAATCTTTAACCAGTGCACAGTCATACCATTCATCAATCAAATATTGCACTCTGTATGTGTCAAATATCACAAAAGCCGCATTACAATTCATCAATTTGTCATATTTGCTATGATCATCTTTATAATAATCATATACGCCAGGATGAGTCCATTCATTCATGAATCCAGGTGATTTTGGTGATACAAATCCATCAAATGTCTCGGTAAAAATTTTTAATTTTTTGAATAAAAATCTTTCAACTTTTGTGCCGGAATCCAACCAAATAAGTGTGCCAGGATAATCTTTAGATACCTCTTTAATCATTCCAGGTTTCCACGCGTATTCACCTCTTCCCTCATTAATATCCCAAAATGAAGGATATTTACTAAAATTAAATACTCTTAAATCACTTAAATAATTTGAATTCTTTAATTCTTTTAATGCCATTCTTTGCTCTATTGATAATCCCAGATCATATACCACCATATTATAATCAAATCCTTCAAGCGTCTCATACATATTATAAAGAAAAGCCTTTAATGGACAAAAATGATTTCTACTTGCGCCCGTTATAATTGTAAATGATTTATTTCTATCGTTATTGTAATTATTGTTAATGTTATTATTATCACTTTCAATGCATTTGGAATCTAAATCTACAAAAGTTATAAGATAATACATATGTAAATATATGAATATATGTGCATGGTCATGTAATTTTCTTTGATTTATTTATTTACCAGGTTCAGGCACACGAGTATTAGTTCCGATATATTGCATTATTAGGATCATCATTATTACAAGTACAATAATTGTTAATATGTTTAAACGTTTAAAAACTTTTTTCTTCATATAAATGTTCATTTTCTTTTTTATTTTCTCCTCCTCTGTTTTAATTAAAGGACCCAGTTTTGCCAATTTTATTTATTTATTATTTTGTTATAATTTCTTATTTAAATATTTAAATACTTTTTAATTGTATCTTCATATATTTTAGGTCTCTTTTTTTCTTTTTGAGATAAAGGACAGTATTGAAATATTTAAATAAAAATTTTTAACGCAAAGTTCTTGGGGGGAAAAAAATGTTTAAAACCTAAATCTAGTATTTTTTAAATAGTAAAACGAAAAAAAGAAGTCTAGTATTGATTTTATTGATTTGTAAATTGAATTTGATTTTATGCGGGTGGAAAATCCGTACAAAAAAAACAAAAAAAACAAAAAAATAAAATAGATCCGGAAAACTCCAAAAAGTTAAAGGAAAAAGTCCTGTCTGATATACTATACATATAGTACTCGATACCAATCAAATTTTGGAGCAAAAAATAAAGTTACGATCCTTTCTTTCCGCAATCATGTTGTGATTTAACAAAAGTAGACAAGTGTAAATAATAATAATAATAATATATAGCAGACAAGTTATTTAAATCATGCTTCCTAAAAAATTATTTTAAATTAATTTTATTTTTTAAATTTTAAAAGGAAAATAAATGTAATAATGGAAAGACAACAACAATTAGAACAAGAAAAACAAGAAATTCAAAATCATCGAGCCTATTCAGCAATTAACCCTACTATTAGTGGTGATAATAAAAATAAAACAAAGGAACAAATTGGGATGAGGGGAATACAAAGAAGACGTCCTTATGATATAAATTATTGTAAACGAGAACTTGATCGTTACTACATCTTCTCCATCTTTACAATCTCCAACTTCATTTTTGCCCATCATCAAAACAGACACCTCATCATAATGAAGTTGCTTTAGGATTTTCAAGTCCGTACTTAGTCCTTTATCAACTTATAATAATGATGATGATGATGATGATGATGATGATGATGATGATGATGATGATGATGATGATAATAATGGTAATGATGATAAAAACGAATTTCACTTGGATGACAATAATAATTATGAAGATGAATAAAGATGTTACAGAGAAAATTTTATTGTAGAAATAATATCCTTTTTTAGGAGTAAAATTAACTTTAAGGACCAATTTTGAAACCCGGATGTTATAAAGGGAAAGAAGCCCTGAAGAACAATTTCGATAAAAAATTTTCAGTCTGAATTACTTATTACTATGAGAATAATATCTATCTTAAGGATCAAAAAAATTTCTAAGATCGGCAGGGGTTAATAAATTTCTCGTAAATTCTAATTGTAATGTTTTATGTGGCGTTATTATTATTTATTTCAATAAAACGGAACCCTCCCTTCAATATGGGATCACACTTATGACATTGTATGTTGGCTGGAATGCGGTAGAAAAATTTTTGGAGGAAGGTTGGGATTCTTTGAATTAACAAAAAAATCTACTCTCAAGTAATAGAGAAATAGTATCGTTGTCATCATATTATATTCATTGCATAACCCTATTTAATAATTTTTAATAATAAATTTCACCATAATAAGTTCACTAATATAAAAACTTAGTACAACCTTGTTATCTCAAGTTTAAATAACACAAAACTTGATCATAGCATCAATAAAAAAAACTGGATTTAGAAAAAGAAGAAATCGTTGATATTGTTGTGATGTGTGGTATTGAATTATTCTTAAAAATATGGGTTAATAAAGAATAACACACTATTTCATTATGTCAAAACAAAAATTACAAATACAAATTTAAATTCAAAATTTTCCTTATTTCTGCCATTTTATTATATATACATCCCATCTATTAAAAGTATCCGTACACCTATTTTTACTAGAGGCTAATAAACAGTTGGCCGGTGTTAAATTATTCCATTAACCCGTTATTAAAGTAATCCATTAATCTGTTAAAATAGTAGATTACCCTTAATTCCAATTTGTGATAAATGAAAAGGATCGATATGCATTTTGGCCAGAACCCTTGAATCTATTTTTAATTGTATAAAGTTAAAATGACAAAGTGTCCCACTTAATTGTGAAATGAAGCCACATTCACATTATCGGTTGATGTAAGAGAATGGAGAGTAAAAGTGAAATACAACTAAATTGATTTACCACCTATTGAAAATCTTTGTAATTATAATTTATTGTCACCTAGAAAGATAATATAAAGATAATATAAAGGTAATAATAATAATAATTGATTCATAATGAGCAGACATAAGAATTGTTCATTATTTAAAAGAACTTAAGTCATCAAATAACAACATACTAACATTTTTTTGTACACTAAAATCATAAATTACATGGTTGTGTGATTTCTTATTTATATGCTTAACCGATTAGGTTTTTTTGACCTCTAATTTTTTAGGTCTTCACGAAGGTAGTAAGATATCTCCAAACAACTGAAAATCCTGGTAGGACAAAATTGCAAAAGAAAATGTTCTATAAAAAAAACATGTCGAATATAAACGGTATTGAGGTTTTTCATCTTGTACAATTTGCACGAGCTTAAGATTTTCTGTAGAAATGTGCAAAATACATAATAAATTTGTTTGCTCACGATATAAATTTAGAGGTGCGACGGATTCAGTTGGATCAAATTTATCATTTTTTTTCTTCAATGTTATTATTCGCAAAGTAAAAGAAAAGGATAGCAAGCTAGTACACAAAATGAGGAAATAATAATAATAATAACACCAACCAATCAAGAAAAAAAATGCGAAATTTATCCTTGCAGTTGGTGTAAATATGCAAAAAACCGATTGATGTTATATTAATATAGTAACTAATTTTACATATCCATTTGCTTTCGGTATGATTGTGCACCGCCGTTGTAAAAATATTCTTCCTTTTACACCAGCTGCAAAACATTGTTATCTTTCTATTACTATCTTCACTTTGTTCAACCCAAGGGTAAATTCGTAATCGATTTGGATCAAAATCTTCACCTTCTTGTCCGATTGTTCCTTTATTTTTCGCTTTTGTGTACTAGCTGCTGCCTGTTCGGATCCTTCATTACTTTTTTCTTTATCCTCAGAGTCTACTTTTGCGAATAACAAATTTATCCATTATTGAATACTTTTTCAAAAGCTTTAATGTGAATGGAGTGAATAAAAAAGATATTTAAAGAAAATTTGAAAATTGAATGTTCACTCGGAAAAAAATCGTAACAAGGGATGGGGAAAAATTCAATATTCATGTGCATGATGCGCACAATGCACACTGCATCTGCCGATCTTTTTTATTTTTAAAAACAGATTTTTAGTCTCTGGTAAATATCATAGTGGACATTCGTTTTATCGCTTGTGACAAAATCAATCGTCAATCTTTTTTGCTATTTCAATTGAATTTAGAATAGAAAAAAGTCGCGTGACTAAAGTTGGTGTCTGTAACTGTTTTCACATTTTCTGAAACTGCAGGTTTTAAAGCTCGAGTTGCAACTTTTTCTACAACCTCTGCAACCCCTGAAACTATAATTATGATGATTTAGTATCAAAAATGGAATCACATAACTGCAAAATGGGATTTATTGTTTTTAAATAAAATCATTAATTAAAAAAATTTTTTTGATAAAATAAATTTAATTTTATAGGGATTGAAGCAGGTGATTCGGACATTTTCCAAACAGGCAAAACCTTTATCCATTTGTCATCATGGATAAAGGTTTTGCCTGTAGAGGGATATATTATAATTATCCTACCCATGAGTTTGTCGATCATAGAGTGAGTTATCCGGACAAAATCCCGGAGATCAACATCAGAAATATCCACGCCACACACCCCGAAAGGCAGAAGCTTTACCCATTGTTATTCCATGGATAAAGGATTTGCCTTTCGGAAAATGTCCGAATTAGGTGGATTGAAGTTGCAGAGCCATCTTTACATGTGACTGTGCACAAAATCCATTTTATGGAAAATCTTTTTTTTTATATTAATATATCATAATGATAGTGGTGGCTGAAACTAACCCATAGTTTAGGCATTTAGGCAATTTCGGTTTAGTTCTAGTTTCACCCATGAAGTTTTTCCAGCGAAATTGGCAAAACTTAAAATGGCCTAAGCTGTGGGCAAAATTCCTAAACTGCAAAACTTATTAATATTAGTGTTTAAATTTCTACTATTCATGTTATGACCTGGATTCTTAAATAAACCTTTACTTGCCAATGTCCAACTACAACTTTGTCTGTTTATTTTTTGCTTTTTTAATGGTGGTTGATTGCTCTTTTGAAGACAAAACAGAACAATATAGGAATGTGTTAAATTAATTTTTATTATGTGAATCTACACAATTAATAAAATTTTTTTTCTTCATTATTTTATTTTAAATACATTTATTCATTAATTAAATCTTTAAAAATATGGTTTTAAAAGGATTTTTGACAGCATTGTTAAAACACAAATTCCTTTGTTCTTTTGTCCATTTGGAACAATGTTTGGGACTTGAATTCCTAATTGTCATCTCCGTAATAGATGGACTGATAATCAATCATGCAGAAAATTAATCATCTTCCCACATTATTATATGTTTTTTTTCTTATCATATTTTCACAAATGTCAAACCCAATTACATCTGATTCTTCAAGTTCTAATACTCAAAAAACTTCTCTTTCGCCTCCTCTATCTTTTACATATTCTCTTTCCTCTTTTCATCACTTTCTCTAATACCTATTAATAATGAAATAGATACACAAAGAAAAAAAGGTGGACGTCCACATGCTGTAGTATGGAATTACTTTAATAAAAGAATAAAAATTTCTCCTGATCATTACATTGCTGATTGTAAAAGTTGTGGAAAGCATCGGAATAAGGGTTCTCCCACTATGATGGAACATCACACCCTATAAAAATTTTGGTACGGAAAATGTATGGAAACTGTATGGAATTTGTACAGTAAAACAGTACATGAACCATATTGTTTTACGGAATAGGTACGGAAAAAATGTACGGAATCTTCCTGTTAAATGCGCCGAAATGTATGGAATTTGTGCGGGATAGATACAAAGTAGGTGCAGAATGTGCACGAAACATGCATGGGATACACACAGTTTTTACGGAAAACATATGGAATTCGTTTTCCCTCGTACGTTTTCCACACGAATTTCACATTAGCACATCACGTAATTCATACGGGAAATGTACAAGAAAAATGGGTTTCGTAAAAACCGTGTGTATTCTGTGCGTGTTTCTGCACCTACTTCGTATCTATCCCGTACAAATTCCGTACATTTCAGCGCATTTAACAGGAAGATTCCATACATTTTTCTGTACCTATTCCGTAAAACAATACAGTTCATGTACTGTTTTGCCGTATGTTATTTTTTATAGGGCTGCAGGGTTGCAGAGATTGCAGAAAAGGTTGCAATTTGAGCTTTAAAACCTGTAGTTTCAGAAAATGTGAAAACAGTTACAGACATCAAATTTAATTGTGTTCAATGAATTCTATTTTTATATACTAGTTGTGTGTAAGGTTGTGGGCGAAACCTCTTAATGACTGTCGAAACTCTGTTGAAACTCTAATGAACAATTAATGTGTAACCTGTCGAAACTCTGATGATTGGCGAAAACCCCAAATGCGAAACTCTGCCGAAACTCTAATAAACAATTAATGTGTAACCTGTCGAAACTCTGTTGATTGATTTCTGGAGGAGTTTCTCCCGCAACCTTAGTTCAAACTCTTTCATTTTTTTCTCTAAAAAAATCTTATGATAAAATATCACATCTTCTCATTCATGGCCATAATAGTAGATGCCTTTTTTCTTAGATTGTGGGATTAATCCAAGTTTTTTAAGCCAAACACAAGAAGTATTATCTGATTGATTTTTTATTTTCTATCAATAGTTTAGAGTTAACAAATTCTTTATATTCTAAAGGTGTTGTCCTCCACTTAGTCTGATAAACTCAAGACTACCATTAATAACATCTTCATCATCAATTAATGATTTTATTTTTTGATCCTGACTATACCGAACTCTGGATATAGCGAACCAAAATCTCCATGACCGAATTTTTATAATTAATAAATCTGTTTATAACAACTTTATTAATAAATCTGCTTATAATGGATCCAAACTCATCTTTTTGAATTTTCATATTTGATTTGCTCTTTCTGTAACGAACTGTTACATAATATCATGTGTAACATGATGTAAAAATTTCGTTTTCTGATAAAATAATAAACATTTTAAGGCATCAAAAAAAATAACCTTGTTGTATCAAAAATGTAACATTCGCCATAGTTCAACAAATTAATAATAGTATAACATGATGTAATATTTATTGACAAATCATTATTATCTAATCTGGTAACATTATGTAATCAATCTTGCCAAATTAATATCATATTGCATATTCAGTTTTTTTTTACATGTTGTCAGTTAGTATTAATGTTAATAATCATTATTATGTCCAAAAAATATTTCATCAAGTGTGAGGTATTTTTGAAACAAATTTTTAAACATTCATCATCATTTTTCATCATTTTCATCACACTTGCATCAACTTTCACCACTTTCATCACTTCCATCATTTTCTAGTGTATACATCCCATTTCGTCACATTTAATTTCATCATTAACTTTGATTATGTCATGGCTTTTTGTAAAGAATTTGCATGATTAGTAATGCCAATACATTATTATAAATACTCTCAATTTCTAGCCAATTCATACTTAATAAATTATTAATACATTATTAATGAATATGTCAACTCAAAAAAGAACAAGTCTTTCTGTTTCCCAAAAACATGAACTTTGTGAGGTAAAAAACAATAATCCAATGCAGAGCTTGCCATACAATACAATATTGGGAAAGCAACAGTTACTGATATCTTAAAAGAGAAAGAACATTGGCTTTCCATTACAAGTGAATGGGATGATTTGAAGAAATTTTGTGTACCTAAGTGGCCACAACTTGAAGAAGCTCTTAGTCTTTGGGTTGATAATGCACTTAATGCACAACAAGACATCACTGGCCATATTTTAAAAGAGAAAGCAAAATATTTTGCAGCTCAGCTTTCAATCAATGATTTTCATTCATCAGATGGGTGGTTGACAGGTTTTAAAAATTGTCATGGACTTCGTCAATTCACAAAACAAGGTGAAGCTGCAAGTGCACCATCTGTTGAGCAATTAGAAAATGAATGAATTTCACTACAGACACTCTTGGTGCTTATAGTCCTGAAGACATTTGGAATGGTGATGAAACCGGTCTCTTTTGGAAGATGGAACCTTCATGTGTTTTAGCTTGTAATAAACTATCAGGCCACAAAAAAGATAAATCTTGAATTACAATTTTTTGTGCTGAAAACTCTTTGGGAACAGAGAAGATGAGACTTAGTTTTATTCACCAATATCGGAGACCTCAGGCAATGCAAAACTTAAATTACAATAACTTGCCTCATTTATTATTATTGGAATAAGACTGCTTGGATGCAAGTTAGCATTTTTAATGAAATTCTCTTAACACTTAACAAAAATATGAAAAAACAAAATAGAAATATTTTATTGCTAATTGATAATGCACCAGTACATATTATCCTTGAAGAAACTGCAGAGAAATTGGATAGTGTAAAAGTTGAATTTCTTCCACCAAATACTACAACTTTTCTTCAACCTTGTGATGCTGGGATCATTCATTCCTTTAAATGTAAATACAAAACTCTATTTGTTCAAAATTGAATTAAAGCATATGATGATTTTCAAGATGGCACAGCAAATGCACTTGCTGATTATACCATATACAATGCTTTAATAAATGCAGCAGATGCATGGTCTAATGTATCATCACAAACAATATGCAACTGCTGGTTAAAGACTGGTATTCTTCCAGAAAGAACAATTGTCGAACCTTCCAGTATCAATGATGAGGATGAAGAGAAAGATTTGGAAATGTTGCTTGAAAAGTTACCAAATGGTGAAGATCTTTCAGCAAATGAATATATTAACATTGAGGATTGGATGAGCCTCACTGATGAAAATATAATAGAAATGGTAAACCAAGAAGGGGAGGAGAGTAGTAAAGAGGAAATGAATTAGTAGAAAAAATCGAAATCATAAGTAACGCAGTAGCTAGAGAGTCGGTAGATATAGTTTTAAAATATTTGTACCAGCAAGAACTGGAATTTGGTGAGGTTGATGATGAAATAAGGGTTTTGAGAAGATTAAATAGACGGATTGGATTAGCCATTCAAAAAAATCTTAAACAACCTGGCCTCCACCACTACTTTGAGGATAAAATAATTGAGTAGATTCAGTTTATTTTATTCAAATCCAATGTCATATTTGATTTTAAATGTATCATATAACATCTCATTTAAAATTCATTTTGATGATAGCCTATCTATTTATCTAATTATGTACTGTATATCTTATATTCATTATTGTATTATGTATTTTATTATATAAGATAATAAAAATAATTTGTATTTTTACAAACTTTAATATCAAGAAATGAAAATTAATATTTGCCAAGGTAATAAAATAGAATAAAATTTTCCTACAATCACTGCTGGAAAAAATCCATCACGCAATGTGACACAAAGATGTTAGCTGGTTATAACGAACTCTGTCTATAACAAATGAAAATTTTCATGACAGGGAGTTCAGTATAGCCAGAGTCAACTGTACTTCATTTTTAAACCAATGCAATGCCCATTTACAAATACATGTTGCCTTATATGAAACTTTATTATCTTTATTATAAACTTCTTTTGCTGCACAAATACTTGCTTCTATCTTACCTAAATCTTTATTTAAATTAACAAATTATTTATTTATAAATTGCTAAATATTGAAAGCATTCATCTGCAGGGTAATTTTTTATTTTTTAAAATAGTTGTAAGCTTATTCAATTGTTCTAAATTGTTCTTATTTTTAAAATTTATATTCTCTTATTCAGATGAATAATCAAAATCATCAAAATCAGCAGGGTTAGCATATAAACTTAGATCTACACTCACTGGACAAAAGTATAGGGACACCTGCAGATCATTGCAAATAATTGAATAAAGTGACATGACAAAAACTAAAAATTTTACTATCCCAATCACACTTGCTTATTAAGTAAAAATTAATCTTCATATCAAATACTATAATATACTGAAGTTTTACCACATACAATTAAACCATTGTTGTTTTACAAACTTTAAAAGATAAACAATAAAATTCTGGAATTTTTTTAAAAATCTTTAACTCAAAAATTGACCACATTAGCAAGTTCTAACGACCTTTGTGGTATAAGTGAAAAATGTTTCTCATGTTTAAATCTAGTTACTTCTAAATTTCAGAGCATTTGGTAGATTAATTAACGAGAGAAAAAATAAAATGTAAAAAAATTCACGAAACAATTCAACCTCAAACTGCTCACTAATTTGAAACATAAAAGACATCAAAAAATATATGAAACTATTTTAAATTAATTGTATTTTATTAAAAAAAAATCAATATCTTGTCGGGTTTCCTCCACTTTTTAAAACAGCATCAACCCTTCGTGGCATACTATCTATTAATTTATTAATTTTTTCTGGATTAGTATTAAACCACTCCTCTTTCAATAAATCAAATAATTCAATCTTATTTTTTAAATCCTGCCAAAAATTTTCAATAGGGTTGAGATCTGGCTTTGTGCAGGCCAGGGGAGAACCATGACGTTATTATTTTCTTTCCATATGTTTGCAGCAGCTGCTTTATGACATGGTGCATTATCTTCTTGAAAGATAAATACACCATCACCATCATTATGGCAATCTTCTCTACTTAATTCGTTAATAAAAGGTAATAAATTGGCTGCAAGAAGGTTATTATAATTACTTACATTTAATTTACCTTCAAACTATTCCTTCTGTTGTCCAACTTTTTCAGTACTCAGATCACTGAGATCCCTCAATGCTCCGAACTGATTATTGACTGATTATGGTTTAATATATGCATTTCTATCTAATTCTTCAGTTTTTTTTTTAGGTTTCTTAAAAAAAAAGTCACAAGATCAATGGCTTTTTTACGAAATTTTATTGGGGAAAAATTTTCTAGAACATTGTTTGTTACACATCCCGATTTAGCAAAATTCCTGACTGTTATAAACTGTCAGTGTTGAAAATTCAATCGGCGGGTGTCACGTTACACCAAATTTCCATGTGCACGGAAATATTTATTTATTTATATTAATATTAATTAATATACACAAATTAAATTAAAAATTAATATCATTCAGAAATAAATTTACTAAAAATTTTTTTACCAAAGTAACAATTAACTGATTTCTTTCAAATATTTTAAAATGTCAAATATTCCAATGGTCATTGATTTGTTTGATGATGAAGTGCTTGAAAAATCACACACTAGAAAAGCTGCTGATCCTAAGTGGTTTGATGATTATCCATGGTTGGAAACTGAATCTGTTAATGGAAATATAATTTTATATTGTAGAATTTGTAGAATTTGCAATGGGACAACAGCATTTGCAAAAGGCACATCTTCATTAAGGTAAGGAAGAATTAAAGAACATATGAAAACCAATGAACATAAAAAATCAGAAGAATTACTTAAACCAGTTACTTCAAGAATTAGTACAGAAAAATTAAAAATTATTTCTTTAATGAGAATTATTTACTGCTGCTCAAAAAATAATATTCCTCTAAACACCTATCCTGATTTGTGCAAATTAACATCTCTAGAATTAATAATTAGTGATAAGGTCTCTACCTTGAAGCCTGCTTCATTAGGAAAACCATCACCATCTAAATCAAAATATGGAAACTATAATAATCATGTATCTGGTATTGATTTTTTAGATAGTATTGCTTATACAATTAAAAAATCTCTCTTTGAAGAATTAAATTCCTCAGTTTATTGGAGCATAATGATTGATGAAACCAATAGTATTGATAATGACAAATATTTAGCAATAGTAGGAAAATATATCATCAATAATATACCATATATGAGATATTTAGGTATAGTTAACCTAGACTTGACTGATGGTGAAATATATTTAACCAAATTATAACATTTTGTAATTCAAAAGAAATATCTTATGATAAAATTATTCATTTTGGAAGTGATGGTGCTTCTAATATGACTGGTATGAATTAATATTTAATTAAGTAAAAGTTTAGTATTTTTTTTTATCTTAACTGAGAATACATCTTTATTAGGATACATAAGTGGTGTTGCAGCAAGATTTAAAAAAATCAATCCATTTATGACTTCAAACCATTGTATATCACATAGACTTCATCTAGCTGGAAAAGATGCTTCAAAAGATGTTATATATTTTGAGAAATATGAAAAAACTTTAAAAAATTTGTATAATTATTTTTCAAAATCTCATAAAAGACAACAAATGTTGAAGTTGATGCAGGTAATTATATTTATATTTTTTAATCTGTTTTTTCATTTATTTTTATTAAATAATTTCATTTTAATTAGGAAATTAACAAAGAGCCATCACTTGTAATATTAAACATGTGTGATACTAGGTAATTGTCATTTTCAAATTCTGTGAGTAATTTACATAAAATCATGAAATCTGTATTGTCTACTCTAAATGATTATATTGAAGAAGGAGATAGACTTGCAGTAATTTTATATGAACAATTAGATGATACTTTCATTTCAGCAACAATGTACCTTGCTGATTTAACAAATATTTTAAAGAAATTAATCAATGCATTCCAGTTAGAACATTTATCCATATCTCATTTTAAATTACAACTTGATGTTACAATTAAACCAATTGAAACTGAATTTATAGGTTCTGAAGAAGTTCCACCAAATTATGGTACAATATTCCAAAAACATTTGGAAGATAACTATAATTTTATTCCATCATTTGTTAGAGAATATTCAATTGCAATCATTAATGCCATCAAGAACAGATTTCCAGAATATTAATTATATAACGCTCTTAGTATTTTTGATCCAAAGGAACTTCCAGATGATGACACAGAGTTAGTCACGTATGGAAATCAAGAAATAGAAATTTTAGGTAATTTTTATGGGGAAATCAAACTTGTAAATGAAATGAATTTAATGAAATCATTGATAAAGAAAAACTTAACCAAGAATGGAATTCAGTTAAATCTTATCTTCAGTTCTATAAAAATAATAATGGAGGAATGGATTTTATTCAATTATGGCACCATATTTTGGATACTGCTAACGATTTTTCTTTTAATTATCCAACTATACTACTAGTTGTTAAAATAGCACTTCTTATACCTCTTTCTAATGCTCATGTAGAAAGAATATTTTCTCAAGTGAAATTAATTAAAAACAATTTGAAGAACAAAATGCATCTAATTACATTAGATGATCATTTAATGATTTTATTAAATGGTCCAGAAATTGAGGATTTTGATTTTTTGAAAGCATATGAAAATTGGGAATGTAAAAAAACAAGGAGAAATTAATTTAATTTTTTTTGCACACGCTCTGTGTAACGTAACACCCGCCGATTGAATTTTCAACACTGTTAAATTAATTTGATCAGGTCACATGAGATACCACATCCTTAAAAGGGTCGGATTTTCATTTAATAAAATTTGTTTTCATTGTTGTTTATATTTGTGTTCTTTTTACAAAATGATAAATAAACCTATTATATTTCATGTTGACAAATTATTATTGTCTTTCATATTTTATTACTAAACATTTATTCTTCTTTTTAAAGTTAAAATATATATTTTTACATTCCACGAGTATGTTGCTTACCTTTTTTACTTTTTACTAACTTACCACTGTCTTTCATCGTGACATTATTTATCATATTACAATATACTTCAACATATTACTCATTCCTCCCTGTTTCATATATTATAAACAAACAACCATAATTTTATTGTAAAAAATGGAAATACAACCTGCAACAACAAAATTAAATCATTATTTTTCTTTCAATTTAAAAGACATACCTACAACAACAACCAGTGATAAAGAAATTGAACGACGCGTTATTGATGAAAAAATTGAAATATGTTTAGAGTGTAATCACAGCAGTAGTGGTAATAATAATACCATTAGTGACTTGAAAACAGCAAAACACTGGTGTAAAAAATGTAATTCTGAACGATTTCAAAAAAAATTATCAACTTGGACTAGCAGTAATAAAGAAATTGATCATTACATAAAAACAATACAATTTTCTGCTACTGATCATTCCGAGGTGATTGAATGGATTCCATGGAATCGTTTTACAGATATTAGAACAATTGGAACTGGACGTTTTGGTGTTGCTTATTCCGCAATCTGGTTAGATGGATACATAACAGAGTGGGACAATACAACACAAAATTGGGCAAGAAGCGATGTTAAAACTAAATATATAATTAAAGTTTTTGAAGAATATGACGAAAAAGATTCTTTTGATTTATTAGCTGAGGTGAATAATTAAATTTTTTGATTGATTGATTGATTTATTTATTCGATTGTATAGACTAATTATTTTTTATTTAAAAAAGTTTTCTTCTCATAAAAATGGTGTTGATGGATTAATTAGATGCTTTGGAATAACCCAAATTCCAGAAACTAGAAAATATGGATTGGTAATTCGCTGTTCACAAACGGAAATGCAATCCTATTTATATGATTCTCAACCGTACATTGAGCATGACTGGAAAACAAAACTAGAAATTTTAGCGGACATTGCATTGACTATTCATCGTCTTCATGAGAAAAATTTATTTAATGGAAATCTTCATACTGGTAACATAGTAAGATTAATGAACAATACGCTGGTATCAAACATATCACAACAACCATCGTTATCAAATTCAAATATGGTATCTGGCGTATTACCATATATTGCTCCTGAAGTTTTATGTGGTGGAAAATTGACTACGGCGTCTGATATTTATAGTTTAGGCATTGTTATGTGGGAAGTTGCCACACAATTGCCGCCATTTGATTTGGATGCTCATGACATATCACTTGCTCAACGTATCTGTTGTGGACTTAGACTTCATATCAACGCTACTGAAATGCCAAATTCACTCGGTAAACTGATTAATCGATGTTGGGATGCAAATCCTGTCAATCGACCAGAAGCTGAAGAAGTTTATATCTGGTTACAATCTTGGCTGGATTTGTGCAGTGATCCGGCAACATCATCTGACAACATAGGAATGGAATTTCATATCAACGATTATGTAAAAAAGAAAAAAAAAGGAATCGAATGGAGGCATCCTAAAGCCATCTATACCGACAGAGTGTTTGAATTTAACAACCTTCCTAAACCGATTAATTTTTCACCAGATACTTATCATAAATTAGTTTATCATTATTCAACAATCGATAGTAAGTATTGTTTTTGTTTTTTTTATTAAAAAGTGGTATTATTACTATTTAATTAAATAAATTGTTTTTTTTAGAAAATCAAACTATTAAAGATGAACAACATCTATCATTATCACGTCAACCTTCTGTTTATTTAGAAAGCGTTAAAACACCAACGGTTGTTAATACAAGATTCTCTGCGCCATCATTATTACCACCTACCACCACCAAAATTATTTCTACGCAATATAACACTTCACCAAACACTGCGCCACTAGATTTCACAAGCAACAACAGTAACAATACATCATCATCATCATCATCATCATCATCAAATGTTATAATGAAAAACAAAAGTACATTAGAATTAACACAAACACCAATGCCAGGTACCTATATAGATGACGATCAATCTGATTGTCTTATTGGTTGGAAAGAAATTGATAAAAATATATATAATATGGTAATGGTTGTCATTCCTGATATTATCAATATTGCAATTCCAAATTCTGGAAAACTTTATAATAATTTACCAATTCATATTAGAACAAGTTTATTATCAATCATGTTCTGTTTATTCTATACAGTAACTTGGTTTATAATTAAATTCTTATTTTAATCAATTATAGTTACATTATTATTTAATTTAATTTTTAATTTTAATTATGTCTTAAATTATAAAAAATAAAAATTATTAATTTGCATTCTTACCATATTTGCAAAAAAATCATTTTATTGTTACACGCGTGTGATGTATATTAATTATATTAATATTAGGTGTTTCAACTCTAGAATATAAAAATTCTTTTCATACACATATATGTTATATGTTGAATATATAATTCGAATAAAATTTTTTGGTTTATTCTTCCTCCCATTCCTTTATTCTTTTACATATAATTTTTGAGCTGGCCTCATATAAAAACTTCCTTTCATTTTCATAATTTCTACATACCTATCAAACTTTTCCTTTACTCCTTTACAATGGATGAACCAAATTTTGTAGCGGGATATTACCAATGTCTTACATTTTTAAGTATTGTAGTAGCTCTTTCGGCTATATATCAAATAAGTCAAGTAAAATTGTTATTATCAGGTTCAAAATGGCCAGAATTACCGGATTTACCATCCTATGAAGAAAAATTTGACACAGTAAAGGATAATAGTGATAATAATAAAAACAACACTGCTATACATTTTAAAATAACTGTTTGGATATATAAAATATTAAATTATGTATTGGATTACACTTTAATTGGAGAAATTTCAATAAATGAAATAATATTATTGGTGATATTTATTACTTTGAATCTGATATTTTTATATCTACCATTTCAAGATGGAATTAGTACGGTGCCAGATCTATATAATAGAAGTGCATATATAGCATTAGCAAATGCAGCATTTGTATTTCCATTGGCAACGCGTAATTCAGTATTTGTAGTATTATTTGGGGTACCATTTGAAAGATTAATCACATTTCATCGATGGGTTGGTAAAACAATTTTTTTGTTGTTAACATTTCATGGTTCATATCAAATGCAACAAAACTTCAATTCATTATCACAAATATTTTTAGATAAAATTAATTTATGGGGATTTTTGTCCTATGTTTCATTGTTTATAATATTTTTGACATCTCATCCATTATTTCGTAGACGTTTCTTTGAATTTTTTTATTGGTCACATTTTAATTTTATCTTTTTTGTGATATTCGGCGTATTACACAATGATAACTTTAGCACATTCACTTGTGTCGGTGTTGGATTATATGTAATTGATCGAATAATTAGGTCTTTGATAGGATATAAGGATGTTAAAATAATATCGATAGAAGCAATGCAAGCCAACGTAACAAAAGTGGTATTTGATTTCAATTATTATTACTCGGCAGGTCAATATATGTTTATAAATATACCAAATTTAAACCAACCAACATCATTGATTGCATGGCACCCAATTTCATTTTCTTCCTCCAAAAGTATTATCAACGCGCATGACGATGATCATAATAGTGACAATAATAACAATATGGCAAGTTTTCATATGAAATCTCAAGGAGGATTTTCTAACCAATTGTATATCAGATCACAACAACACCAACAACAATTATTACCACCACTCAAATTAAAAGTCGACGGACCTTATGGCAAACCTAGTCTTGATTTTGCACAATATAGTACAGTCGTGTTAATTGGTGGAGGAATTGGAGTTACTCCTCTGATTAGCATATTAAATGATTTAATTAATAGACAACTTACAAATATTCCATTAAAAACCCAAACAATCCATTTTTGTTGGTTAATACCTCATTTAGGTAAATAGTAAACTATTTTTCATCATCGTCATTATCATTATTATGATTTCAGTTTTAATCTTAATTTTTAAATTTTCTTAGATTCTTATAGTTGGTTTGAACTTGAATTACAAGAATTAATATCAAAGAGTCGAGCATTACCAAATAACAAATATTTATTAAACGTAAAGATATTTTTGACTAAATCAACAACAATATCAACACCACTGTCTTCATTGTTCTTCCTCGGTAGACCTGATTTCAATTTGTTATTACGTGACGTTAAACAATATAATGTGGCTGGCGATATTGCAGTTGGTGTTTGTGGACCAGCTATAATGAGGAGGAAAGTTAGAAATGCTTCTGTGATCGAGAGTGATGAAACTTGTTTATTTAAAGTTCATTATGAAACGTTTGAACTATAATTTAATAATGGTGAATGAGTGGATGGAAAGAAAATTTATTTATTTTTGTTTCTTGTAAAAAAAAAAAATCTAGAATGTAATAATAGTACTGTAATAATAATATTTATTAGTAGCCTTGCTCATATACGAACATTCGTACTACCAAGAATTTCTGGGTTCAAAATTTAAGTTATCACCATTATATACTATCAATATAATGTAATCTTGCTATTTTCTTTTCCTATTTCGTAACTTTGTAATTATTTAACAACTTCCATTGTAGTAATTAGTCCAAAAATATAAATTCAATAAGGGTTAATTTCTTCCCTTCTGGCCTGTTTTCACTTTGTTGATAGGATTTCATTTTAGATAGTGAGCTATTTTCTTTTGACTGCTTTTGGAATTCTTCTTCATTGTTAAATATAAATCCATGAATTTGGCAATTTTTTCAGCATTCTTATCAAATTTCTGACAAGTTTATTAGTCAGCATGTTTTTCAGTAGGAAGAATGTGCTTATGGTTTGGTTATGTTTGTCTACAAATAAAAGGCTTCAGGAATATCCTTCCCATAGTTTCTTCTGTCTTTTATGGATTCACCAACTATCTTATAATAATAAGGAGATCTTTTAATTCTTCAAATTAACTGGAGGTCATCAGCTGCACACAATAAATCTTCAATTAGCCATGTTTATAATTTCATTATATGATAAAACATTACTTCCTTCTACAACAATGATTGGTTTTGCTTCTGCTTCCTCATGCCATTCCACTGGATATAAGTCAGTTACTGTATCATGTTTTTTATCTTTTAATTATGATGAGGCGCTTGAGTATTTTTTCCTGTAAGAAGTTCCTTTATACCTGCAGCTAAACTTTTTGAATTTACACTATCTGGTTTGGCAAACAGACACAAGTAAAGTCTTCATCATTCATATTAGGAAGTTTTATCTGTAGAACAGATGATAGAACAGATAAAAGTAATACTGTCTTTCCTTTGATATGCTTCTCTATTTTTTCTACAATATTAGTTTTTTCAGAACAGCTACTAACATTGGTTTTTTGTTCATTAACATTAATTTTTTAATATCAAATTTTTGGAGCAATACGCCTGTGGAAATATATTTTTGAATGATATATGGGGCATGCTGCAACAAAACCAGACAAAGTGAACATTGGTATAACCAAGAATTTCAGGGATCAAAATTTAGTCATTTGTAATGTGATCATAATTAATAACCCATTTGTTATCTTAAGTGATATATAGAACTATCCCCTTATATAAAAATAGTAATATGAAATTAATTTACATTAGGTCTACTATGGAACCCAATTACAGCACCATTAGAAGTATTTTAAAAAAGGACAAGGTGAAAAAATTGTACCGTATATTTTCAAAATAAATGATACTCAGACACTTGAAGCTTATCTAAGAAAAGAAAGGATTACTTATGAAATTTACCAAGAAGACAGAAAAATAATAAGTGTTGGCATTATGATGATGCATTATTACCTAATAAAAAAGCAAAAATCTTTAAAAGGAAAATAACTACCATTTTCTTTGATAGTTGAAATGAATTTCAATTTATACAGAATATTCTTTAAACTACTTTTTCATTTTCAATCAAGATCATCTTTTAGTCTCTTTAACTTCAATTTGAGCAATTTGACCATTCTGTTGATCTTTTAATTTCCTGTTTTCCTCTTCTAGTTGTTTAATTCTTTCTTCTAAACCCTTTACCTTATCTAATAATTCCTGTTTTTGCTTTTTACTTCACTCTTCAAATTTTTCCTGAAACTTGGCTATTTTTTCTCTTTCAATTTTTAATTCTTCTTTGGTAATTGATAACTCTTTTCTAGTTCTCTAGCTTTATTTTCTAGGCGAAAACTAAAAGCTTGTGAAAGTAGTTCTTTGTCAGAAAGTGGTTTAGTTGATTTAATTTTTAAATGGCTACAAAAACACCTGTTTCTATTCCTTTTTAACCTACCACATTTCTCACATCATGGAAGAGTATTATTATCATAATCATTTTTACATTCACCAGAGACAAAGACAATGTCAGAATAACCATCAGGAGTATTACAAGCCACCATTTGATTAATAGCAGGAGCAGTATCAATATTAAGAGTTGAATCATCAAAATCTAGAAAACAGAAGTTACACTCTTGTTCATCTCCCTTTGCTATTTCCAGAATTCTATATTCTAATTTCATATTAATCTACTTACTTTTCTGAATAATAAAAGCTTGGAATTTCTCTTTAGTTTTCCTTTTGCTTTATTTATTAATTGTTTAAACTTTTGTAATCTATTTTCTTTTTGTTGTTTTGGTAAAGCTGGTAATTCTTTGCTTGCCAAATTATCTCTTCAGTTTATTTCCTGATTTTTAGCTGACAAGTTATTTTCCAACAAATCTATTTGATTTAAGAGTTTGCCCATTGCAGCATCATGTTTTAGTATCACTTCATTCATTTGACATTTTCTCCACTTCATAGCTGTGTTTAATGCTTTTTCAGCTTCCTCTTGCTCCATTTCCACTTCATCTTCCAACTCTTCTACTTTCATTTCCAGTTCTTTTTGCTTTGCTTCTAATTCAGCAACTTTTTCTTCTAAAACAGCATTCTTTTCTTTTAATTCCTTTTTTTCTTGGTAAGTAAAACCAAAAGCTTCTTCATAATTTAATGCTTCACTACCAAAACTTTTAACAAAATTTTCAGGAGTGAATCCATCACTGAAAACAACTCTTCCAATTTCAATTCCATTCTTTTTTGGATGACTTACTCAACCATTGTTAGGTCAAGTAAATCTTTCTAAGGTACTTAAACTTGTTCCAATATTCTGAACTTTCAGTAAGGCTGTGAACAGTATTTCAAATTCTTAATTTAAAGTTTTCTTCTTTTTCAGCTGATTGTTTCTTCAATAATTCTATTTCATTTATTAGTGTTTTGTTTGCTTGTTGTTGTTTGTTTATAATGTTTACCATGTTTGTTATTTTTTTTTTATTTATTCTTTTAATATACTTATATCTTTTTTATGAGGGTATGTTAAGTATATAAATTGTTTTAGTATTTTTTTACTTTAAAAGTGGAAAAGCTAACAAATATTTGTCAAAAGATTAAATTTAATGATGGTAAGGGGACAAATTAACAAGTGGCAAAGTGATTTTATTCTAAATATTTTATTCACTTCCAGTATAGATTGGTCTTGGGCAAGTAATATCTTTGAATTTATCTCTAACAAATGGACGAATATTATGATAAAGATATTCTTGCCTTTTGTAATCCAAAGGAGGTGGTGTTAACACCAAAATAGATAAAGCTCTAATTTCTTCAAAAATATCTGCTTTCTTGGTTTTCAATAAATTGAACTCAACAAAAGGTCCATTAGCAATTTCTTGAACTTTCACTGTACCAAAATTAGATGCTTCAAAAAGAAAATGTTGATACTTTTGTAAACCATTTAGTTTCTTAAAATAAATTCCCAAAATAGCTTTAATATCTAAGTATTGAAAGCCTTTTCCACCTTCATAACACTGAGCTTTATTTAATCCTGCTGGACTAGACCTTTTTATCACCTCAACCACATGGCCCAGACAATCTACTCTTGTTTTCCTATAGAGTTTTTTAATCAATCCAAAACTACCATCACATTTGAATTTGGTATGTCCTGGAACCATGAAATTTAATTCAATGCTTTTGTAATTACCACAAATTACCAAATATAAATAAAATCAAATTGTTACATTATTTTTATTTTGTCCCCCCAGCATTGTCACAAGTAATCTTCAATTTCTTAATTCCATCAAAAATCATACTAAGAGTTCTATTGGATTCTTTTCCTATAATTTCATCTTCATTAAGAACATAATTAATTTGCTTCCTTACTGCTTCATCTTGAATACCAAATAAATGAACTTTACATGGACTAAGATAGTAAATTTTACTTACTTGTTGATCTAAATGAGGCACATGAACATTTTGGGCTCAATCATAATTAGTTTGGTGCTTCTTTGAAATATCAAATCCCGTGATCGGCACTAATTAACGTATGTGTCACATATTAATATGGAGCCTACCCTTCATACGTAAAACAAAATTAACTATATATTTATTTTTCTAAAAAATTAAAGAAAACATGGAAGATCAAGCTAAAGCCCCCCCACAAATTTTAAACGTAGCAAAATATTTAAGGTCTACTGTAAAAACTCGTCAAGGAATTTTGAATGGCAAAAGAGTTGATTATTTTAAAGGTAAAGAAAAAACCATGCTTTTATTTATTTCACTTTGACATTTTTACAACAAAAGTTTATATAAAAAAGTTTGTAATCCTCAAATTATAAATTGATTAATAATAAAATAAAAAACTGTTTATAATTATAGGTAAAGCAGCTATAAAACAACTTCTTAAAGAGGCATATTCCAAACAAAAGAACATTCCTAAAATCAATAATAAAAATGAAGCAAATGGTTTACTTGAAGAACTTCTTAGTTATACATTTTATTTGAGAGCTGAACGATCAGGTAATGAAGGAAGTACATCATCATCTCGAATTAAAAATTTAGCAATAACATCAATGCAAACATGGAAAGAAGATCAATATTATGTATGGTTCTACCAAGGATCTCAATTGAAGATGATACTAGGTGGATTGTCATTGGTTTCTATTGTTTTTGTTGCAGTATTATTTCCACTATGGCCATCTTCAATACGGAATGGTGTTTGGTATTTTTCTGTAGCAATATTAAGTTTGTTCGGAGTATTGATGTTAGTATCTTTGTTTAGATTGGTATTATTTATAACTACATTGGTTGTTGCACCACCTGGGATATGGTTATTTCCTAATTTATTTGCAGATGTTGGGTTTGTGGAAAGTTTCATTCCGGTTTTTGGTAGGGAAGAAACGAAAAAAAGGGAAAATATTGGGCATGATAATTATAATGAGGATGAGGGACAATATGAAAATGATGGATATAATGATGATATTAAAAAGAAACCTAAAGATCTTCACACCACTGTTCAAAATGGAGACGAAGATGATGATGTGGTGGTGGAGGAAAAGGGGGGTAATGATGATGATGGTTATGTTAATGTAAAAGGCGATGATAATAAAAGGAAAGTTGAATGATTTAATAAAATAATATTTAATATTTTACCTAAACTGTGTTGTAAAAATATATATTTATTATTATATTATTCCATAAAAATTTTGATTGTTTGTATTATTATTATTGCTTTTTTTTCTTTTAATCCCTCTTCACTTCATATTTACTTAGCTACTAATGTTAGGATCAAAATTATATTAAAAAAAATTTTTAATTTTTAAATAATTTTGAGGATGTAAATATATATTCTAATATATTTTAACATAGATATATATAATAAAAATTGTAACGACAACTTCTATTTTCAATTATGAATGAGACGATTTTAAAATTATTTATTTTTATTGTTGGATTTGATTTCTTATGGCCAAATAATGATTGATAACGTTCCAATGCTACATTTGATCTTGGGTGATTGGACACTGCTATTTTTTGGAAACATATTGTTGTTGTTGAATTGATATTAAATGAAGAATATTTTGAGTATTTTTACAGTATTTTGCCAATCTACATTAATAAATTCTATATAATTCATATTTTGCATAAAATCTTATCTTTTAAAAGGCTGCAATTGTTTTAATTCACTGGATTCAAGTTCGTTTGTAAATTTTACATAATGGTAAACAAAAGAAGACAAACCCCATGTGCAATCATCAAAAATTATTTGCTTCTTGCCAACCAAAAATGGATTAAAATATCGTTTGTACTATTACTATAAAATCTCGAAAGATAACATTCCCCCTGGAAGATAGCACCTCCTACTTTAAAACAATTGAAAATAATTTGTTACACATTATAAATTGTTGTGAAAGGGGGTGCTATCTTTCAACATAAATATTATAAAAGAAGCGGCTTAAAAAAAAGTACAAATAAAATTTTTAAAAAAACTCTAATTTTTTTACGCAAATAACTACCAAAAAAAATTTTTTGCGCAATAATAATAACGACAAATACCAAAAAGAAATTTTTGTGCGATGACTATAATAAAAAAATACAAAGAATACAAAAATAAAGGAGAAAATGAATTAATATATCAGGAATTGATCATTATCCTCACTCGGTTAAATAAATATATGATTTCCCAATGCTGAACAGAAAAACAAAGAATTGCTTATGCTTCAACAAGAGGAGAACACTTATTATTGGAGTAAAAGTACCTTCAACTCAATACAATAATAGAAACATGAATAAAAAAATAAAAAATCAAAAAATAATTTTTTTAAGATTAAAAAAAAAATTAAAAATTTAGAAAGCAAAAAAACACCAAACAATCAAAGAATCAAAAGATAAACACGGATGAGCTTTTGGAACAAGAATAGGAACGAAAGAATTAATTAGGAAATGACTATCATCCGATTCTGATTGAACCCATATTAAGAATTGATTATATACTTCAAGGGAGAGAACACATTTTTTATCTAAAGAAATAATGCAAGGGTATAAGCAACCACGACAAACAATAGTAGTAAACAACTATCATTAAAAAAAGATAAAGTTTTGTCAATGTTCATTATGAAAGAATGTATGGAATGTATGGAATGCGTCGTTTAATATCTATTTATGATTGCGGTCATCTTAGATGTGTTTGTTTAACAAAGGAAATCTATAATTGTTTCGATAGACATATTTAGATATTTATTAAGAAAAAAAAAAAAATTCAATGAAATTTGAATTTAGTGTGCGCTTAACTTTAATCTAAAAATAGAATTTTTTTTATGTATGAATCCTCGTTTTTGGTGGTATTCAATTATTTGTAGGCATTTTAGCTATTGTCTGTTATTGAATGATGGGTTTAAGAACACATCTTCAATTTTAACGATTTTAGCAACCCATAATAAAATATTGAATTTAGTTACATTGTGTACAACTAATTCGAAAGATTAACGTTGTGTATGCTTACCTGCTAGGTAAACTTACTAGTTATAATCAATTTGCCAAGAGCACAGTGAAAATGTTGCGTAATTTATTATATGATAATTCGCTAGTGAATTGGCATCGAAGATGCGTTGAATCAAA
>CAUDNR010004505.1:1997-4497 GCA_958430865.1 Entrophospora sp. SA101 | reverse complement strand
ATTTAGTCATTTAGACTTCTTACAAACAAACATTTTGTTTAGCAATTTTTTTTGATATATTAAATCTACAATTTTTTTTATTTTATTTTTAAAAAAGTTTTATAAGTTTATAATGTCTAAAAATTAAGACTTATTAAACAAAATAAAAGGTATAAAAGAAACGTCAGACTTTTTTTAAAAAATTAAAATAAATACAGAAAAAAAAAAGCTGTAGATATATCAAAAAATATTTTTTTCTATAATATTAACATGCCCGTCATCATAAAAGGTAGGGAATGTTTAAAAAATAAACAAAAATTGATGGATTATATCAAAAAATTATTTTTTCTAAAATATTAATATGTTGCTTATTCCCCTATTTTATTTTCATTTTTAAGACATAAAAAAGAAACATTTAAAGACTTTTTTTATAAAAATAAAAAATAAAATTTTGATAAAATCAAAAAAATTTTAACATGTTATTCCTACGTTTTATTTGTCATCATTTTTTTTTTAAAATATTAACATGTCATTATTTCCATGTTTTATTTGCCATCATTTTTAAAGAAAAAAAAAGGTTGTAGGTATATCAAAAATTATTTTTTTCTAAAATATTAGTACGTTGTTTATTCCCATGTTTTATTGTCATCATATAAACCAAATAAAAGGTACAAAGAAACGTTTAAAGACTTTTTAAAAAATTAAAATAAAAAAAAAGATGGAGGATGTATCAAAAAACTTTTTATCTGAAATATTAATCATGTTATTCCCACGTTTTATTTGTCGTCATTTAGACCTGTAAACAAAACTAGATTCATTTGAAAGCTTATGAAACACTTTATTAAATAAAAAAATCAATAAGAAAAACATCACTGTTTTTTTCTAAAACATACTCACATTTCTGTTCATAGACATAATAATATTTTTGACCGTTTCCTGAGGGATTCTTCAGACCATAAATCTCTTCAATTCAACATTCCTCGGTATCCTTTTTTTTCAACGTTATTTTTTATGATATACCAAATATTTTCAGTGGGATTAAGGACTGCTGGATGGCCAGTCCATTATGCAGATTCTTTTTTTCAGAAATGAAAGTTTTTGTAATGCGTGATGCATGATATGTGCTTGGACCATTATACTGTTGCAAACGCCATGTAATAAACATATATACAAGCGTTTATCATCATTCAAACAAGATACCCAATCGTTTTTGCCATGTGAAAATTTTTTCTTCATTTTTAAAATAAATTTACATTTTGGCGCCTTTTTTTTTGAAACACACTGTATATATATCAAAGAATTTCTTTTCTAAAATACTAACATGTCGTTATTCCCATGTTTTATTTTATTTATTTAATGTCATCATCATTCCCATGTTTTATTTGTTGCCATTTAGACTTATAAACAAATAAAAGGTGTAAAGGAAACGTTTAAAGACTTTTTTTTAAAAAAAATAAACGAGTGGGATATTTTTTTTTGTGCAATTTTAATGCAACAACCTATTAGGAATAGAAACTATCATTAAAATTTAATTACTTGTTAAGAATTGACCAATTAGGTAAGTCTACATCGTGTCGATCGTATGTCGATCGTATATTAATCATTCCTTTTTTGTCGAGATCATCATTTTTTGGATTAATTTCAAGTAGGGAAATAAGCCAAAATCACGTGGTCAAATAAAGAATCAACATGTAAAAAAAGAAAAAATTCACTGTTTAAAAAAAACATATTTTTTTATATAATAGTAGGCACTTTGGCTATTGTCTGTTATTGAATGATGGGTTCAAGAACACATCTTCAATTTTAACGACATCAGCAATCATTATTTTAAAATTTAAATAATATACGGCGATTAGTTAATCATTACGTGTAACTAATCGAAAGATTAACGTTGTGTATGCTTACCTGCTAGGCAAACTTACCAATCAATAATCAATTTGCCAAGAGCACAGTGAAAATGTCGTAATTTTTTTATTATGATAATTCGCTAGTGAATTGGCATCGAAGATGCGTTGAATCAAAAAAAAAAGTCATTTTTCAAAATTTTTTGAACCAACAAATCTAGGAAAATTTGAAGATGTGGCAACAGGATAAATGAGATGTGTAATTTTCAGAATAGAATTATTTTTAATCTCAATTTTTTTATAAAACAACCAATCCAATAATAAATAATTGGATAGGTAACACAAAGCGCTAGTTTTGGATTAGATCATGATTTCGTGAACTGGTCCATCATCTAGTTTTTTTTAATGACGGTGTTTCCTTCTCTCTCCAGGGGGAGGGAACTCCTTCATTCAAAAATGCAAGATAGTTACCTGGTTGATCCTGCCAGTAGTCATATGCTTGTCTCAAAGATTAAGCCATGCATGTCTAAGTATAAATCTTATATACAGGTGAAACTGCGAATGGCTCATTAAATCAGTTATAGTTTATTTGATAGTACCTTACTACTTGGATAACCGTGGTAATTCTAGAGCTAATACATGCTAAAAATCCCGACTTCTGGAAGGGATGTATTTAT
>CAUDNR010004504.1:17222-35113 GCA_958430865.1 Entrophospora sp. SA101 | reverse complement strand
TTTCCACAGCGGATTTCTCGTCATAACGGATTTTTTTGGTTGGAACCATGAATCCGCTGTGGCGAGGTTTGACTGTACTGGTCACTCAGGTGAATGGGATTTGTCTTGATGGGAGTGTTTATTCATGATGGTCCTAGCTGTCCAATGGAAAGTAATCATGTTATTTAATATGAAAATATATATTATTAAATATATTTTTAATGTTTTTTTTTTGATTTATAGCACTGCAAAACCTTTTCCTCTAGCTGTTTGTGAATTAAAAGGTATTATGGCCATATACCCAAATTATACCTTAATTGGTATCTTAGTCATTAATTCTGAACATGAGATAAGTAATTGAATGAGAGCAGAAGCTGAGTTGGCATTATATAATATCATCATATCAGATGAAAATAGAATATATAATGATCCTAACTTGCTTTCTTACACTATGGTTGCTTGCCAAAACTCCTCTGGAAATCAATCAGCAGAGTTTCGGCAGGTAACACTAATTGTTTGTTAGAGTTTCAGCAGAGTTTCGGCAGGTAACACTAATTGTTTGTTAGAGTTTCAGCAGAGTTTCGCATTTAGGGATTTTGACAATTAGCAGAGTTTCGGCATGTTACACACTAATTGTTTATTAGAATTTTGGCAGAGTTTCAGCAAGCAACCTTACCTTACACATCTACAATATAAAAAAGCTCTCAGACATTTAAGAGAAAAAGAGCTTATGGGAGCGGAAATATAAAAAAAGAAATGAGGATAAAGTTGATGAAGGAGTTGAATGTAAAATTTAAATCAAAACAACATTTAATATTTTTAATATTTTCATTATTATTATTATTATCTTAATTTTTTTTTCCTTATATAAATAAATTTTAAATAAAATTAATTGAACACATTTTATTATTGAATTTTGTTAAAAGACAGATGTTGGGTGATTTGATTTATTATATTTCTAGTGTATGAAAATCTGTAAAACAATTTCTATTATCCTTGAAACATAGTGAACTTTACATAACTACAGTAAACTATAGATTTTTCCTTTTTTTTTTGTCTTTTGTATCTGCACCACATGCAAGCCTTTTCTCTTATCTATTTCAGGGAAGTGCCTGCCAAGCCTTAATCTTTCTGTAGATAAAACAAGGTTACTCATTGTTGTGTAAATTGTTCTATCATTTCTTGAAGTTCTCGAAGTATTTCTTGAATTACTTCTTGAACTCATCCAAACCAGAAACAATTAAATCATAAGCCAAGTTTACTCTAAATCTTTGTGTTCCAAATCTCCATTGCAATTTTTATGGATTAAATGACAATTGACACTTACAGTATCTAGTAACAAAAAGAACATTGGTATCCAAGTTCTCCTGGCTGTCAATTGAGTAGCATAATAACCATGTAATTGATCAGCTATGTCTACACCACTCATATAAGCATTGCAATCATCTATTACTTTTGGAATTGGGAAAGATTTACTAACTGCACTCCCAAATACTTGTTTGACTTTTACTGCATTTGTACTTGTAATCCCTGGACAATGATGCATTTTTTCTACTAGATTTTCTGTGCTAATAATTTCATGAATTGTATTCAACATTGTTACTGGCCATTGTCCATCCACAAAATTGATAATAAATCATCCACAACAACTCCACTAAGCATGTTCCAATCTAATTTTTATCAGTCTTCAGAACATTTGGAAATTTGGATGTATTTTTACATACAGTACCACATGCACCAATTTTTTTTTCATGTAAATAATTAAATAAATTTATGCTACCAAAATAGTTAACCATGTAAATATTAAAAGATTTACCAGTTGGCAATTCTTTTAATAAATGATAAACTTCACATCCTGTTTGATTCACTCCTGGTATATTTTGAATAAATGAATTCTTTTTTATTCTTGATGTGAACATAAAATTATATGTATACCCTGCATCACACAAAGCAAATCCTTTATATCCTTCAGGAGTGGGTTTATTTTTCATTCTAATAGTATGAGGACTTCTACCAGAAAATCTAATAATCATTTCATCAACTGATAAATTTGAGGAAGGAAGGTAATATTTCATGCAACGTGGTTCAATTTTGTGATACCATGGAGTATTTTCTTGAATGATTTCAATTGGATCTGAGACATGAAAATATCTTTTAATTACTTGAATTTGATTAAAGACATGTAATCAGTAACTGTATATTTATTGAAGTTTTCCAATAATCTCTCACTGATGAAAATTCCTGAATATATTACTATTCCCAATCAAATTTTAAAATCACATAATTCAAGAGCATCCCATCATCTTCCAATTCCAGCACCTTTTTCATCAGCATAAATATTTGTATTTATCTAGAATATCAACAGTAAAGAATAAACTAAACAATGAATAAGGCATAATGTCACTTTACAAAGGCGATAATGCTCTAGGTTTATGCAAAGAATTTTTATGTACAAATTTATTAAATGGTGGAGGTGGTGGAAGATTAACTTCCTGTACATTATTATCATTTCCTCCTCTACCTCTACCTCTACCTCTACCACTTCCTCTACCACTTCTTATTCTTCTTCTGCCCCTCATTCTGATTTCATTTCTATCCTGATTATTAACATCATCAATTAACATTTAGCTATCATCTACATCATTTCCATTGTTAATAATATAATCAATTTGCATTTGATCTTGATTATTATTATTGTTATTTTCTCCAACATCATCTTCATTTTATTTCATCTTTATTGAAGCTCTTTCTATAATAATTCTACATAAATATTTATCATTTCATGTTGTTGACTGGTTTCTTCTATACTCATTTTAATATTAAAATTTCTTGGAGTTTTGATGATCTGTAATATGTTGCACAGAGAAAAATCCGTTTCGTTCGGAGCTTTTTTGATCAACGATTGATTATCAGTCAAGATCTAAAAAAATAAAAATAAAGATGCTTATTTTACCTGGAAATCTTGTTCTTTCTTCATTTAAATCTTCACAACTTTTAAAAAACATACAAACCAAGTTTCCCTCAATTGACTCGATAACTGCAATTCATGTACACTTTATCCAACCATCTAATGAAGCTTCTTTCAAAACATTGAGTAATACCGAATCAATTGAACGTAAAATCCTTGATAATTTATTAAATTATGGTATTATTTCAAAACAAGAATTTAGTGATGATGCTGATATAATAAAAAAAAGAGTTGATTATATGAAGTCATGTTTAAGATCGCCTGATAGAGCAGCAAATGATTCTCTTTTTTTCATTGTAATTCCTAGGCCTGGCACCATTTCACCTTGGTCCTCGAAAGCTACTGATATTGCTTATATGTGTAATTTAAAAGAACATGTTGTGCGTATTGAACGTGGCGTTGCTTATTGGTTGTCAACTGGAGAAGATATAGACATTCGAAACGTTATATCAGAACAACTTTTTATGATTGATCATTATTTACATGATCGTATGACTCAAACACTTGTAAAACAATTGCCAACATCTAATGTAATATTTAAAAATGGTAAATACATGCCATTGAAAATTTTAAATCTAGTGGATGAAAATAATTTTACAAATGTCAATTATAGTTTGATCAAAGAAAAATTTGTCAAAGGGAATAAGGAAATAGGTCTTGCATTGTCAGATGATGAGATGGATTATCTTATTGATGCTTTTATTGGCACTGGCAAAAAGAATAATGATAACATAACATCAACATCATGTTTATTTAGGAATCCTACAGAAGCGGAACTTTTTATGTTTGCACAGGTCAACAGTGAACATTGCCGTCATAAAATATTCAATGCTGAATGGAAAATTGATGGAGAAAAAAAATCACTCTCATTATTTGACATGATTAGAAACACTCATAAATTGAATCCTGATCGAACACTTTCTGCTTATTCAGACAATGCTGCAGTATTAGAAGGATTCAAAGCTACAAGGTTTTCACCGGATCAGAATGAGGAATTTGAATACAGTTTATCTCAAGAAAATGTTCATATTGTTGCAAAAGTTGAAACACACAATCATCCAACTGCAGTCTCACCATTTCCTGGTGCTTCCACAGGATCAGGTGGTGAAATCCGTGATGAAGGTTCTGTAGGTCAAGGTTCAAAGCCTAAGGCAGGATTAACAGGGTACAGTGTATCAAATCTTTTAATACCTGGTTATGTTTTACCTTGGGAAATTGATTTCGGTAAGCCTTCTCATATTGCCTCTGCATTAAATATCATAATTGAAGCCCCACTTGGAGGTGCTGCATTTAACAATGAATTTGGTAGACCAAACATTACAGGATATTTTCGTACTTTTGCTCAAGAAATTCCAAAAGTTAGCAATGATAATGGTGATATTGACATCCTTGTTAATGAGAAAGAAATTCGTGGATATCATAAACCTATAATGATTGCTGGTGGTTTAGGTAACATTAGACCAATGCATATTCATAAGAAAAGAATTGTACCTGGCACACATTTATTTGTCTTGGGTGGTCCATCAATGTTAATTGGTATTGGTGGTGGCACAGCATCATCTTTGATTAGTGGTTCGAGTTCAGCTGAGTTGGATTTTGCCTCTGTGCAGCGTGAAAACCCTGAAATGCAACGTCGATGTCAACAGGTTATTGATTCTTGTGCTTCATTAGGTGAAAAAAGTCCAATTCAATCAATTCATGATGTTGGTGCAGGTGGGTTGTCTAATGCAGTACCAGAAATTGTACATGATAGTGAATTAGGCTGTATCATTAGATTACGAGACATTCCAAATGATGACCCTGGAATGTCTCCAATGGAAATTTGGTGTAATGAAGCTCAGGAACGTTATGTCTTAGCCATATCCCCTGAGAATACAAATTTGTTTGAAAGTATATGTAGAAGAGAAAGGTGTCCCTATGCCAATATTGGGGTTGCAACAAAAGAGCAAAAACTAATAGTTGAAGATTCATTATTTAACAATGAACCAATAAATCTACCAATGTCAATTTTATTTGGTAATTTACCAAAAATTTCATTCAAAACAAGGAAAATAATTACTCAATTTTCTCCATTTGACACTAGTTTAAAAAGTTATATATCAGATACAAGTTTACAAAATGATTTGATTGCTGATGCAATCAATAGAGTTTTAAGACTTCCAACAGTTGCTTCAAAATCATTTTTAATTACAATTGGTGACCGTTCAATAACAGGGTTGGTGGCACGTGAGCAGATGGTAGGTGCTTGGCAAATTCCAGTGGCTGATGTGGCAGTCACTATATCATCATATGACACTGAAGTTATAACTGGTGAAGCAATGGCAATGGGAGAACGGCCACCTGTTGCTTTGATTTCAGCAGCAGCATCTGCTAAAATGGCTGTTGCTGAGGCAATCACTAATTTAGCTGCAGCCAATATTACATCAATATCCCATATCAGATTGAGTGCAAATTGGATGTGTGCTGCAAATCATGAAGGTGAAGGAGCTAGATTATATGAAGCTGTCAATGCAATTGGCATGGATTTGTGCCCTGCTTTAGGAATCAGCATTCCAGTTGGTAAAGACTCAATGTCAATGAAAATGAAATGGAGTGATCATATTGATAATGGTATTTGTAAAGAAGTCACATCACCATTAAGCTTAAATATTACAGGATTTGCTCCTGTTATAAATGTTCATAAGACATTAACACCACAATTACATTATGATGCACAAGAAAATACCATTTTGGTTTATTTTGATCTAGCTATGGGAAAGCAAAGAATGGGTGGATCTGCTATTGCACAAGTGTATCAACAAATTGGAGCTGAAGCTCCGGATGTTGAAAGTACACAAATCATAAAATCATTTTTTGAAGGTATACAAAAAGTGCGTCAGAATGATCAAGAATTAGTATTAGCTTATCATGACAGATCTGATGGTGGGTTATTTGTCACAGTGGTTGAGATGGCATTTGCTGGTCATTTGGGAGTTAAATTAGATATTTCAGATATTGTAAAAAATGGTGATGTTATCAGGTCACTTTTTAATGAAGAACTTGGTGCTGTTATACAAATTAGAAAACAAGATTTAGAAAAAATTATTGAAATATTTACAAAATCAAACTTTCCTAAAAATCATATATATTGTGTTGGTTCAGTATCAAATGATCAAGATGTTATAATAAAATTTCAAAGTTCTATAATATATAAATCAACACGCATGGAATTACAACGAATTTGGTCAGAAACTTCTTTCCAAATTCAATCATTACGTGATAATAGTATTTGTGCTAAAGAAGAGTTTGATAATATTTTAGATGTAAATAATCCAGGCTTACATTTTCATTTGACATTTGATCCAGCAGAAGATGTGACCCTGCCATTTGTGAAATCACCAACTACATTAAAACCAAAAATAGCAATATTACGAGAACAAGGTGTAAATGGTCATATGGAGATGGCATTTGCATTTTATTTGGCAGGATTCAAACCAATTGATGTACATATGTCTGATATGCTATCAGGAAAAGTTGCATTAAAAGATTTCAAGGGGATTGTAGCATGTGGTGGGTTTTCTTATGGAGATGTACTTGGAGCTGGATCAGGATGGGCAAAATCTATTTTATTACACCCCAATGTGAAAAAAGAATTTGAAAATTTTTTCAAAGAAAGAAATGACACTTTTACCCTTGGTATTTGTAATGGTTGTCAATTTTTAAGTCAATTAAAAGAAATAATACCTGGTACAGAAGATTGGCCAATATTTAAAAGAAATAGAAGTGAACAATTTGAAGCAAGATTCAGTTTAGTTGAAATTACTTCACGTTCATCATCATCATCACCATCATTGATAGAGAATAATACAAAGCCATCATTATTTTTGACAGGGATGGAGGGTTCAAGATTTCCAATAGCAGTTGCTCATAGTGAAGGTAGAGCTGAATTTTTGAATGAACAGCAACAAATTTCCAATTTATTTTCAAAGAATCTTGTAGCAATAAGATTTATTGATAATTATGGCAAACCTACTGAAAGATACCCATATAATCCAAATGGTAGTCCTGCTGGTATCACAGGAATACAGACACCTGATGGCAGAGTATTGGCAATGATGCCACATCCTGAACGCGTTATTATCAAAGAAGCAAATTCATGGTATCCTAAAGAAGCCAATAACTGGGGTGAGTTTGGACCATGGTTAAGAATGTTTAGAAATGCAAGAGTTTGGGTTGAGTTGACTGGTTAACTGGTTAATTACTGGTTGGCTGGTTGGCTTGTTGGTTTATTGGTTATATTTTTTACATATATATATGTATTTTAAAATATTTATCCATTTTATTGATATTGTGAAAAGTGACAATTTTACAATATTTGAGGTTGATTAACATACTTCTTTTATTATTTACAATAACAAAACAAAACAAGTTGATTTGATTCATTGTTACGCAGTATGGCCAAATACTAGTCCATTTTTACCAACATTAAAACATAATAAATTTGCGTATTAAAAGAATTTACAAACATCACTTGACATTCAATAAAATTATGCTCAAAGGACAGTTATTATTATGTGAAATAACGTCATAGAATATATTATGATTGACAAACATCTTCTTGTTCAAGAAGAAATGACAACTGTGAATATTGTAAAAAGGGCAAAATGAAGTTGGAAGTAACAATCACGAAACCATACATACATGTTAGCCAAAATTACTTTGGTTAGTAAATGATCACTGCCAAGTTCAAAAATGCCAAAATAATTTTTCATAGTAGCCGCCAAAATTTATACCTAAAATTATTTAAATTTACATTTTAAAATAAAATAAAAATTAATAATCACTCGCAAATAAAAATATCTATCAAAGAAAAATATTATTATTTCCCAAAATTATGTCCATATTGGAATATATTATTAAAGAAAATCAGAAATTAAGTAAAAAAATAAAAAGATAAATAATTATAATGGATAATTTATAGTGATATTAAATTAGTCATCCATCAATTCTTTCTTTTAATTATTAGAATCTAATGCAATCAAATGTAAATAAAAAATAATTTTATTAATAATTGATGAATAATAAGTTCCAATTAATTAATAATAATGAAATTTTTATTCACCCTTTGTTATCATTTAAGAGAAGAGAGTTAAAATCAAGGCTATTTAATGAGCTGTCATTACTTGTATAAATTTTTAAGCTTTTAGATTTGGCAATCTCATCATCTAAGATTCTACTTTTATGATACGCATCTGGATGTGATATGTATACTTGTTGCGAATTATTACTACTACTAGTAGTAGTATCATTATTATCATTAATAATTTCGTTACACTTATTTCTAGCGAAATCATAAAGCTCTCTACTCGTTGGTCTTTTTGATGGATCTACATCCCAACACTTCTGCATCATTTGCACATAATCATCAGGCATTCCAGGCAGTATTGGTGGTCGTAAACCTTTGGCACATATATCAAAAATCAAACGATGATTGTGAGCTCTGTCATTAAATGGTGGATGACCCGCAAATATTTCCCACATTAACATCCCAACACTATAGATATCTGATTCTTTGGTGTTCTTTGCATTATTGCCTCTAAGTAGTTCGGGTGCAACATATGATACAATCCCATAGACTTTATTTGATGATTTTTCATCAATTGGTCCACATAATCCCAAATCTGTAATATAACAATTGCCTCCTTGCACAAGTATATTACCACTATGTAAATCACAATGGATTAAATCATTTTCATGTATATCATCTAATGCATCACATACATAATCAAATATTGTAATTCTGTCTTTTAATGTTAAATGACTTTTTTGTAAGTAACCCCTTAAACTCCCCTCTGGATAATAATTTAAAACTAATCCATAATTTCCATTATCTGGGAATTTAGTTATACCATAGCAATTAACAATCATTGGTGATTTAATTTTACAATAATTCATTGCCTGAAATAAATATAAAATCAATTAATATTGTATAATAGAGCATTGTTTATTTTTGTTTTAAATGACAACTACCAACCTCATCAAAAAAGCCTTTTCCTGGATTACTTGAACCATTTAAACTTTTTAATACTACATCTTGCCTTCCAAAATAACTAAATTCCTTTTTATTTTCGTCATAATCATCAATACTTCCTCTTGTCCATTTCGCAGTATAAATTGAACTAAATCCACCTTCTGTCAACTTTGTTACTTTTTTAAATTGCTCAAAAGGTATCCATTCTAAAATATAGTCTGGCAGGGATGATTTCATTTGACATTGTTGAATAAAGTTGTCAACTATGTTATTTCCAGATGTCCAAGTGGTGAAAAGACTCTGTAATTGTAAACTAATACAACCTTCACAGAACCTATCAGAGTATCTTGTCAATTTACACTTGTTACATTCTTTTGGTTTTCCCTTTTTATCTCTTGCATTTTTTAATTCAAAGTCATAAATAAACTCTTCCTTACAATATTCTTTTTCATTTTCAGAAAGCTCTTTGTTTTTGTTGGCTAATGAAAAAAAAAATTTTTTTTGACTTTCTCTATCAGAACTAACCATTGCATTATTCTCCATTTCATTATAAATTTTAAATACAAATTCTTCTCTTTCTGGTGATAATAATTTATTATGTGACATTATGTAAAAAATATAAAACTTGTTTTAATGAAGAAAATGTGGGATTTTTTTGAGTATTACTAACGGTCATATTATTTCCTTTTTCTTTGCGGAGAATTGAGCGTGTGACAAACACAAACAATCTTCCTTATTTGTGAGAATGCATTATTATTATGAATGAATGAAATGATTATGGAAGGGGACATTTCCTGCCTAAATACGCCGGTCTCTAAAGCGTGCGTCCTTTTCACACTAATAAAATTAATATAAATCTTGAATAAAAATTATAAAAATTGCATTATTTAAAGAACAACTTTATCATTAACAAAAATTCATCGTGATTCTAATGCTTCAATAATAGCATTCTTATCACTTTTAAAGCTTGAAACTTAAAGCTTACAGACACTCAAACACATTATTAACATTATTGTGTGTGTATTACTATTACTGTAGTTAACTTCAAAGTCAAATTCGAAAAACACAACTTGTATGCATTTAAAGTTGCTCTATATACCAATATTGACCTGTTCATGTATGTTTCGAACTCAGGCACCAAAGAACAATTTGATTTTTTCATTTAATAAAAAAATAATTTCAATTTGTAAAAAAGAAGAGCATTTTTATTTTGAAAGAGAATATGTAATAATAATTAGTTTCGCACAATTAAGTAAAATTCCTAATTCAAAATTATAATTTCAATGATAATTATTCTTCTTGTATCATTGCAATATATATGCAATGATAATAATTCTTTATTCATCTCTGGAACACACATTTACAGTGATTTTTTTCATGATTTTATAGTTTGGAGCTTTCGATAATTCTGTTTTATCATTATCGTTATTGTTATCACCAATAGGAATTGATGAACAAGGAAGCGGCTACTATTATTACTGTTCACTTTTATTTTCTTGACGTTTGTATCTAAATTTACTAGGTTCATGTCTTTCGAGACAATCATTTCTGCAAGAGACTGTTTAGTTTTGCTGCTAGCTTAATTTACACAACCAGTAGTTTACGCTTCTATATAAAATTGACATTATTTTATTTTGACTAAAATATTTGAAATGGATATTTAAATAGGGATAGAGTCTATATCAAAGGATACAAAAAAATAATTTGCAATCAAATGAGTACCACCACCTTTGTCATTAAAGAGCTTGTTATATTATAGTGAGTGGCCTTATACTTTTGCAATAATACATACTTCTGTCTAAATCATTGACAACGTTGCCGATTACATTGTAATGAAGATTGAGAAAATCATTTTCTGTAACTTGGAGGTGAATTCAGCTGAACATAATAAGAATTGATGGTGGTGGGTGGATCACATTTCTGAGAGGAATATTTATATTGATATTGTTACAATTATTAGTTGAGGAAAGATACAGTAATTGTAAACGTTTAGTAATTTTTCTTTTGTTAGTGGATGGATTATTTGTTCCAACCATTAGCTTAAATTACTATTATTTTATATAATGGTGATTATAGCTGTTAATGTTTTAAAAAAAAAACACTTGGAAAAGTTTGAATGAATAATACTGAAAATTTAAATATATGTATCTTTTTAGTAGAATTACAATGATTAGAAAATAATCATTAACTATGCCATAATTGGCATTTATGATTTTTCTGTTTTGGCTAACATCAAAATTGAGAAATTTTGACCGCTTTGGCCAATTTTTTTAGCTGGTCAAACAGCCAAAAGGCTATTGGTCGCGAGCATGATAATGATAAAGGAATAGATGCGTCTAGTCATATAAATATACAAGTTTTTAGCGCGACTAATTTGTTTAAAAACATAATGAAATTTCAACCTGAGCCTTCTGTAACTTCATGGTTTGTCAGCCCATTGACATTGCTTAAATTTAGAGGATTGGTAACAGTTTATGCATGGGTAATATTATTGTTAGGTTTATTTTTTGAAACCATCACTTACTTTTTTTATTTTTGAAAATTGGAGTCATGTTGGATTATTAATTTATTTTACTGTAAGATTTTCTATTTTTATATTTTTTTGAGAATTGAAGTAAATGTATAATTTTTAAAATCACAAATATAAAGATTGCATTTCATCATTCAATAAAATATGTAAATCCAAAACAACAAGTTCATTTAACAAATCTCCGAAATCCTTTAATTGGGCATTCTGGTTACTTCATCATTCAGTTGTACATTATCAGTAAGTTTTTTTATTCAAAAATATATTGCTTTTATATATATATTTCAATAATAATGGTGATGATTATGATGATTATGATGGTTCTATTCTATCAATTCTGCGTTGGGTGCCTCTTGTCAAATATTTCCAAAATTTTAAATATTCTCCAATAGTTTTGTGTCTTTGGATATCAAGATATGGTCTAGATGTTGTTTTCGGACTAAGTGAGCTGTTCTTAAATAAACAAATAATCTTATATCGATTTTTTCTTCTGACAATATCTTTAGTAGTATTGTACGTTTTTGAAGTATGAATAATTTATGCAAAGTAAAATCATGAAAAATCAAAACATCATGTTTTTATGATTTAATTATTTAAATTTGAATTTGGACTTGGGTCTCTTGCATTTGTTAATGGGGATGTTGGTCCGGAGATTGCCATTTGGTGTGTTTTATTTATTAGTTGTAGGTATTTCATATATAGTAGCATTTTGTACCCATAAATTGAGAGATTTACTTGGAAGAAGATATAAAAACATAGAGAAGACAAACGAACAAACTGCAGATATCATTGTAACAGAACAAAACGCAATGGAACAAAATCCTCAATCACCAATCATTGTAAAATGACAAGTTCAAGTTTTTTAAATTCGATTATTTTATTCTTTGTATCATATCTTATTAATATATTTGTATCTTTATCATCCCTTTTGGTTTGTCATTCTTCTTGATTCATTTCTTTAAATACAATTTCTCTCTAAATTGTATATTTTTCAACACATAAGTTGGATATTATTTATTTACAAATCGATAAAGCTTTTAACTCATAATTTTCAATTACAAGTGGTGTAGACAAGCTGTGGACTTTCCGTTTTTTTTTTTTTTTTTTTTGTTATAATTATTGATTTTTGATGCTTTACACATTCCCAAATGACCAACCAATCTATCAATCAATTTATCGGCCGTTTATATAAAATTTTCCTTTTTCTTTCTATAAATTGAAGTCATGTGATTTAAGCTTCTTCAAAGTCATGTGGATATCTGGATTTAGTTCTCATCACAAAAAACAAGCAGCTGAAATTTGCTAGCGCTAGCTCTAATTATTTTTCTTGTCTAACTTCAAGAGTAAAGTCTTTACAAGTAGTGATGGTGGCCGAAACTAACTCGTAGTTTAGGCATTTAGGCAATTTTGGTTTAGACCTAATTTCTATGAAAATTTTCTGGAGAAATTGACGAAACTCCTAAACTACGGGAAAAACCAAACGGACAATTAGAGCCTACTACTACTACTACTACTACTACTACTACTACTAGTACTACTGTTTGATTTCCGACCACAAAAGTTTTATTTAAACAAAAAAAGAATTAATTTGTTTGATTATTACAAAATGAATTATTTATAAAGAAATAATTTTATACTAACTTTTCTCAAGCAAGGCTCTGATAGAATTATTTAATTATCTGATTGATTAATTAATTAAAAGTTGATTGATAAAAAAAATTCACTTGGTCAAAAAGTGACATCATTTAATATTTTTGTAACAAATAAGTTGATTATTAAACGAAAGAGACTAGGTCGCATATCCAACATACGATTGGACGACACTTTGATAAATCCATTTTATTTAAAACTTGATCATAATTTAAAAGTTTCGCCTACAGTTTCTCCCGCAGTTTAGACAATATTTAAGTTTCGTTCGTCACTAGTTAGGAGTCTAAATTCCTGATTTATATGGCTCGGATTTGCTAAAATAATTTCGGCCACCGTCATTAAAATACATCAGATGACTTTTAGTAATGGAATTTCGAATAATCATAAATATTTGAATATCGAGTGATAATAATTATGAATATTTAAATATCGCTTTTATTTTTGATCAGAACCCCTAAATACAAAGCAAAAAGCAAAAAATCAGATTTTTTTCAAATATAAAAAACTCCAAAAATCAAGGCATCATAAAGAGAAAACTTTTTATATAATCAAAGGCAATAAAAACACATAAATATGTTCTCTGCGATTTATCTTATTTGTATGCACAAAAAAAAATCTTATTTTGCAAAGTTGATTTTATTCTAATAACTACAGAACTAGCGAATTGTTTTCAAAACTAATAAATACGATTTGATTGGCTGAAGTCAATTACCAGTCGGCTAAGTTGAACCATTTACAAAAAAAGAAAAAATACCGTTTAAAAATTCCTTATCCAGCCAGATATTTCTATTACGAGTACAAACGCTACATCTTGTCAAAAATAAATTGTTTTTCACAATTCGCGTCTGTCCTAAAAAAATATCTTTGTGCAACACCATGTGCCAATAATAATGTGGTTTTTAATTTTTAATAAACTAATAATAAAGAAAACTGAAAAAGAAGAAAATAAAAACAACAAAATACGGATCCGAATGAGAAATGGCTGTCATCACTCTAGTTAAAAAAGAACAATGGTGGTTGTAATCATTGCAACTTGTCGCCATTCTGGTTTTTTAAAAAGAATGAAAGTGGTGGCTGCAATGCATTGCAACTCATCGTCATTCTAATTACAAATTATCCGAGTTTAATAATAAAAAAATTTTATTATAGCGACTCTTTCACTGATAAAACAAGCTCACAGAATGCGAAATTTACGAATTATTTTTAGCATATATGATCCACGAAAAGTTTACGCCATTGAGTTTTTTGCATGGAGTGTCCTGAACAATAAATATGAGCTTGGTTCGTATATTTTTTAATAAAGTTGATGAATTATTAAGTCAAAATATTTGGAATGTTTATAAAATTCGTTAGTGAAACCGTGAAATAATTAACAATTTGGAGATAAAAAAACTCAATGCCACAAACTTTGAAATAAAATTAAGGGAAAATTTTAGGGTAAATAAAATTTTATTCTATATATTTTATAAAGATTGATAGTTTTCAACTTTCAAATCTAATTTAGTCACAAAAAGAAGACACAGAATGGGTGGTCAACATGGATGGAAAAAAATATGACATTGTCAAAATGATATGCAAGCCTTTTGAAAAGATTGGTGTTTTCAGATTAAATTGTGATGAACCAATATTATCGATACATAATACAAATCATCTCAATAATTTAAGTTTGGAACTGATGGAAAACTATGAAGAGATTTTTGGGAGGGCCAGGGAGAAGGATTAGTTTTGATATAGATGATACTATGACGCATCCATCACCTGGAACTATAAAAAGACAAAAAACAATAATGACTTGGTTAGTAGATGAGAAAGTGGTATTAAAATCTCAAGTGATATTAATAGAATAACTGTAAATATTAAATATGTAATGTTAAAGCTTTGTAGAAGCTTTAAATAATATTATAACTGTCATAAGTTTGTATTGGCTTTTTTCTAATACAAGGAGACATGAATGTGTATTTATTTATTGACATACTAAAATTTGATCCCTGAGATCCTTGGTAATACAAATTAAAATGTTCACTTTGTCACGGTATGCCCCGTTTAATGTTTACGAGAAATAAATCGAATGACATGGAATTCTTCTAAATGCGAAAATAGATGCTCTATATGAAGTCTAAATATACTACAAACCTAAAGTAATGGCATTATTATTGGATCTTTAATAACATTTGCTGATAGTTGATTAACCTAAGAACTTGCAAATGTTACTCAATTGGGTAGTTCATAACCTGGAGCACAAATTCATCATTTACAAAGTCAATGAAAAAAGGCTTGTCATTTGATTTCTAATTTCCTCAAGAAAAACAGATTACAACTCTTATGAGCTCAAACTTTATGTTCCAACCACATGCTTGACATGCACGACACACATGACCTTTATAAAACGTTGGATAATTTTTTTCCCTCACCTTTATTAATTCATTTATATTAATATCCTTCATTTTTGAAAAAAATAAAAATTACATGTATATGGATGAGTATACCATAGAAAGAAATTGCTTGGCACAATCTATGATAATTCATAATAATTTTGACCATCCAAAATATTGGCTTCATCTATAAGAGTTATATATCAAAATATACATATTAATATGCAAATGAAGAGAATGTTGGATGTAAATCTGATTAATAATATTTGAAACTTGATATTCGTATTTGCCGAATTTTCAAGTCACGTGAAAATTAAATTATTAATATATTAATATGCATCTTACACATACACATGCATAAATTCAATATATATGACGTATGTATACAAGTGCATTATACGCTAACATCTTGGTCAAAAAGCAATATGGAAATATGGCATTAAAAAATGCATAATATGAATGATTGTTTAATGCAACGTTCTCATGTTTACAATTTGTTGGTAGGATGTAACAAATAGCTGATGAAAATTAAGAAAGCATTGTATGCATATATTAATTAATTACCCAGAAAATAAAAAATATTGTTAGTAATTGGTTCTATTTGCTAAAAGCACAAGACAATGCTGATGATAACTAGAAAATTTTATTATACAATAAATCAATTGTTACTTGGATATGGGATATTGTTTTCGAAAAAAATTCACCCCCCCCCCCCTTTTACAAAGATCATATTTTCAATTTTTTGCAATGTAACATTTTATGATTGATTTTATTCATTCCACTTTATTGAGGAAGAAAACAAAATAAATATAAATTAATATTGAACCAAGAAAAATATATAAATAATATTATAGTTAAAATAATATTTTTAAATTTACCTTTTTAGCAACCATACCATCAGGAGGTTTTGTTTCAACTTTACCTTTACCAACCTCACTCCAATTTGTACTAAGACAAGTTCCACTACTTTCGGTATAACTTTTCAACATTGCACGTTTAGTATCCTCATCTGCATCGTTATATAATTGTTGAAATAATGAATTCAATGCTGCATCTCCTTCGGGTTTATCCTTATCTTTAATAATTTCTTTCTCTAATGCGTCCCAATTTTTAGCATGACGAGCTGATGATGGATATGCCAGGCTACCTGAGTTATTACATGTGGTAGAATATGCATTATTATTAATGGAAATTTAAATAATTACAATGATAATAATGATGATGATAATAATAATTTATATTGAATGATTTGTGATTTCAAATATAAAATCTTCTCGATCGTTCGTTTTGGCTTATTACCTTTAGCATCAGTGTCAATTCTTTGCAAAAGTTTATCTTCTCCCTCAAGTAAACTCCATTTAATACCAACTTCCTTTTTTTTCATTTTAATTTCAATTTTTGTAGACAAAATATCATATTTACTTTCCTTTGGTTCAATCTCGTGTGCAAGCGGATCAAGCTCCAATGAATAATCTGACCCAGTTGGCAATTTCACTGTAACCGATAATGATTTATCTGCAATATAAACATTAACTGTTTCCTTTTTTACATTCTTTATAAAAATACTAATGCTGACATAATTTTCGTTTTGATACCATTCATGTCTACAAACATATTTATTTATTGATTTTATTATTAATTTTTAATTTTTAAAGATGCATGTATGTATTATATATAAAAAACAATATTTTACCGAATTTTGCTTTGTGATAAAAACGAAGTTGTTGGATTATTATTTGTTGTTGTTGTTGTTGTTGTATTTTCATTGTTGGAAGAAGCCATCTTCTTTTAAAAGATTTCAGGGAATAAAGCAACCCTATTAAAAATATTAAAATGGTAAAATAAATAAAATAAACCAGATTTGATAATGATAATAAACATGATTCGTATTAGTACAACGGGATGTTACACGATTTCTTAATTTCTTTTCAATGTAATTTTTTTTAAAAAAAAAAGTGTCAATTTTAATATTAATATGTAATTACTAATTTGTTCATCCAAATCCCTATTTCCAAAAATAAATCTCAAATAATTTATTATTTTCCTCCTCTCTCTCTTCTGCAACACTGCAACAACTCCTTCTCTCCTATTTATTTCTTCTCCTTTTTCTTGTTTTATATAATAATTAATTAAATTACTTGTATTTCTTCTATAACTATAAATTATTTATTTATCCATTCTAAAAACCACTAAAAACAAGACTTCTCTTTCTTTTGGGACATCTCACTTCCACACTCGCATTATTTATTTTCCTGCGAAAAACTTATTTTCCAATCGTTAAAGAAACAAGTAAAGTAATTACACATACACACACATACACACACCCATACACACACCCATACACACACCCTACTTCCTTTCTTAAAACATTTCTAGATTTTATAA
>CAUDNR010004504.1:0-15212 GCA_958430865.1 Entrophospora sp. SA101 | reverse complement strand
GTAAACTAATACAACCTTCACAGAACCTATCAGAGTATCTTGTCAATTTACACTTGTTACATTCTTTTGGTTTTCCCTTTTTATCTCTTGCATTTTTTAATTCAAAGTCATAAATAAACTCTTCCTTACAATATTCTTTTTCATTTTCAGAAAGCTCTTTGTTTTTGTTGGCTAATGAAAAAAAAAATTTTTTTTGACTTTCTCTATCAGAACTAACCATTGCATTATTCTCCATTTCATTATAAATTTTAAATACAAATTCTTCTCTTTCTGGTGATAATAATTTATTATGTGACATTATGTAAAAAATATAAAACTTGTTTTAATGAAGAAAATGTGGGATTTTTTTGAGTATTACTAACGGTCATATTATTTCCTTTTTCTTTGCGGAGAATTGAGCGTGTGACAAACACAAACAATCTTCCTTATTTGTGAGAATGCATTATTATTATGAATGAATGAAATGATTATGGAAGGGGACATTTCCTGCCTAAATACGCCGGTCTCTAAAGCGTGCGTCCTTTTCACACTAATAAAATTAATATAAATCTTGAATAAAAATTATAAAAATTGCATTATTTAAAGAACAACTTTATCATTAACAAAAATTCATCGTGATTCTAATGCTTCAATAATAGCATTCTTATCACTTTTAAAGCTTGAAACTTAAAGCTTACAGACACTCAAACACATTATTAACATTATTGTGTGTGTATTACTATTACTGTAGTTAACTTCAAAGTCAAATTCGAAAAACACAACTTGTATGCATTTAAAGTTGCTCTATATACCAATATTGACCTGTTCATGTATGTTTCGAACTCAGGCACCAAAGAACAATTTGATTTTTTCATTTAATAAAAAAATAATTTCAATTTGTAAAAAAGAAGAGCATTTTTATTTTGAAAGAGAATATGTAATAATAATTAGTTTCGCACAATTAAGTAAAATTCCTAATTCAAAATTATAATTTCAATGATAATTATTCTTCTTGTATCATTGCAATATATATGCAATGATAATAATTCTTTATTCATCTCTGGAACACACATTTACAGTGATTTTTTTCATGATTTTATAGTTTGGAGCTTTCGATAATTCTGTTTTATCATTATCGTTATTGTTATCACCAATAGGAATTGATGAACAAGGAAGCGGCTACTATTATTACTGTTCACTTTTATTTTCTTGACGTTTGTATCTAAATTTACTAGGTTCATGTCTTTCGAGACAATCATTTCTGCAAGAGACTGTTTAGTTTTGCTGCTAGCTTAATTTACACAACCAGTAGTTTACGCTTCTATATAAAATTGACATTATTTTATTTTGACTAAAATATTTGAAATGGATATTTAAATAGGGATAGAGTCTATATCAAAGGATACAAAAAAATAATTTGCAATCAAATGAGTACCACCACCTTTGTCATTAAAGAGCTTGTTATATTATAGTGAGTGGCCTTATACTTTTGCAATAATACATACTTCTGTCTAAATCATTGACAACGTTGCCGATTACATTGTAATGAAGATTGAGAAAATCATTTTCTGTAACTTGGAGGTGAATTCAGCTGAACATAATAAGAATTGATGGTGGTGGGTGGATCACATTTCTGAGAGGAATATTTATATTGATATTGTTACAATTATTAGTTGAGGAAAGATACAGTAATTGTAAACGTTTAGTAATTTTTCTTTTGTTAGTGGATGGATTATTTGTTCCAACCATTAGCTTAAATTACTATTATTTTATATAATGGTGATTATAGCTGTTAATGTTTTAAAAAAAAAACACTTGGAAAAGTTTGAATGAATAATACTGAAAATTTAAATATATGTATCTTTTTAGTAGAATTACAATGATTAGAAAATAATCATTAACTATGCCATAATTGGCATTTATGATTTTTCTGTTTTGGCTAACATCAAAATTGAGAAATTTTGACCGCTTTGGCCAATTTTTTTAGCTGGTCAAACAGCCAAAAGGCTATTGGTCGCGAGCATGATAATGATAAAGGAATAGATGCGTCTAGTCATATAAATATACAAGTTTTTAGCGCGACTAATTTGTTTAAAAACATAATGAAATTTCAACCTGAGCCTTCTGTAACTTCATGGTTTGTCAGCCCATTGACATTGCTTAAATTTAGAGGATTGGTAACAGTTTATGCATGGGTAATATTATTGTTAGGTTTATTTTTTGAAACCATCACTTACTTTTTTTATTTTTGAAAATTGGAGTCATGTTGGATTATTAATTTATTTTACTGTAAGATTTTCTATTTTTATATTTTTTTGAGAATTGAAGTAAATGTATAATTTTTAAAATCACAAATATAAAGATTGCATTTCATCATTCAATAAAATATGTAAATCCAAAACAACAAGTTCATTTAACAAATCTCCGAAATCCTTTAATTGGGCATTCTGGTTACTTCATCATTCAGTTGTACATTATCAGTAAGTTTTTTTATTCAAAAATATATTGCTTTTATATATATATTTCAATAATAATGGTGATGATTATGATGATTATGATGGTTCTATTCTATCAATTCTGCGTTGGGTGCCTCTTGTCAAATATTTCCAAAATTTTAAATATTCTCCAATAGTTTTGTGTCTTTGGATATCAAGATATGGTCTAGATGTTGTTTTCGGACTAAGTGAGCTGTTCTTAAATAAACAAATAATCTTATATCGATTTTTTCTTCTGACAATATCTTTAGTAGTATTGTACGTTTTTGAAGTATGAATAATTTATGCAAAGTAAAATCATGAAAAATCAAAACATCATGTTTTTATGATTTAATTATTTAAATTTGAATTTGGACTTGGGTCTCTTGCATTTGTTAATGGGGATGTTGGTCCGGAGATTGCCATTTGGTGTGTTTTATTTATTAGTTGTAGGTATTTCATATATAGTAGCATTTTGTACCCATAAATTGAGAGATTTACTTGGAAGAAGATATAAAAACATAGAGAAGACAAACGAACAAACTGCAGATATCATTGTAACAGAACAAAACGCAATGGAACAAAATCCTCAATCACCAATCATTGTAAAATGACAAGTTCAAGTTTTTTAAATTCGATTATTTTATTCTTTGTATCATATCTTATTAATATATTTGTATCTTTATCATCCCTTTTGGTTTGTCATTCTTCTTGATTCATTTCTTTAAATACAATTTCTCTCTAAATTGTATATTTTTCAACACATAAGTTGGATATTATTTATTTACAAATCGATAAAGCTTTTAACTCATAATTTTCAATTACAAGTGGTGTAGACAAGCTGTGGACTTTCCGTTTTTTTTTTTTTTTTTTTGTTATAATTATTGATTTTTGATGCTTTACACATTCCCAAATGACCAACCAATCTATCAATCAATTTATCGGCCGTTTATATAAAATTTTCCTTTTTCTTTCTATAAATTGAAGTCATGTGATTTAAGCTTCTTCAAAGTCATGGATATCTGGATTTAGTTCTCATCACAAAAAACAAGCAGCTGAAATTTGCTAGCGCTAGCTCTAATTATTTTTCTTGTCTAACTTCAAGAGTAAAGTCTTTACAAGTAGTGATGGTGGCCGAAACTAACTCGTAGTTTAGGCATTTAGGCAATTTTGGTTTAGACCTAATTTCTATGAAAATTTTCTGGAGAAATTGACGAAACTCCTAAACTACGGGAAAAACCAAACGGACAATTAGAGCCTACTACTACTACTACTACTACTACTACTACTACTAGTACTACTGTTTGATTTCCGACCACAAAAGTTTTATTTAAACAAAAAAAGAATTAATTTGTTTGATTATTACAAAATGAATTATTTATAAAGAAATAATTTTATACTAACTTTTCTCAAGCAAGGCTCTGATAGAATTATTTAATTATCTGATTGATTAATTAATTAAAAGTTGATTGATAAAAAAAATTCACTTGGTCAAAAAGTGACATCATTTAATATTTTTGTAACAAATAAGTTGATTATTAAACGAAAGAGACTAGGTCGCATATCCAACATACGATTGGACGACACTTTGATAAATCCATTTTATTTAAAACTTGATCATAATTTAAAAGTTTCGCCTACAGTTTCTCCCGCAGTTTAGACAATATTTAAGTTTCGTTCGTCACTAGTTAGGAGTCTAAATTCCTGATTTATATGGCTCGGATTTGCTAAAATAATTTCGGCCACCGTCATTAAAATACATCAGATGACTTTTAGTAATGGAATTTCGAATAATCATAAATATTTGAATATCGAGTGATAATAATTATGAATATTTAAATATCGCTTTTATTTTTGATCAGAACCCCTAAATACAAAGCAAAAAGCAAAAAATCAGATTTTTTTCAAATATAAAAAACTCCAAAAATCAACGCATCATAAAGAGAAAACTTTTTATATAATCAAAGGCAATAAAAACACATAAATATGTTCTCTGAGATTTATAGCATAGTAGAAATTTGAAATGTTACACTAATTTTTTATATTACGCGAAATGCATGACAAACATTCTGGCAATAAAAAGTAAGTGATAAACTGGATTTGAATTGGATCTGAACTTGATCTCCAACTTAGAGAGGTAACAACTATATACTGGTGAAGTTTCAGGAGCAACGGGTTCTGTATAACATTTTGTGCAACAACAAACTTCCACTATGCTGAGATTTATCTTATTTGTATGCACAAAAAAAAAATTTTATTTTGCAAAGTTGATTTTATTCTAGTAACTAGCTGTTTTTAGGCGAATTGTTTTCAAAACTAATAAATACGATTTGATTGGCTGAAGTCAATTACTAGTCGGCTAAGTTGAACCATTTACAAGAAAAGAAAAAATACCGTTTAAAAATTCCTTATCCAGCCAGATATTTCTATTACGAGTACAAACGCTACATCTTGTCAAAAATAAATTGTTTTTCACAATTCGCGTCTGTCCTAAAAAAATATCTTTGTGCAACACCATGTGCCAATAATAATGTGGTTTTTAATTTTTAATAAACTAATAATAAAGAAAACTGAAAAAGAAGAAAATAAAAACAACAAAATACGGATCCGAATGAGAAATGGCTGTCATCACTCTAGTTAAAAAAGAACAATGGTGGTTGTAATCATTGCAACTTGTCGCCATTCTGGTTTTTTAAAAAGAATGAAAGTGGTGGCTGCAATGCATTGCAACTCATCGTCATTCTAATTACAAATTATCCGAGTTTAATAATAAAAAAATTTTATTATAGCGACTCTTTCACTGATAAAACAAGCTCACAGAATGCGAAATTTACGAATTATTTTTAGCATATATGATCCACGAAAAGTTTACGCCATTGAGTTTTTTGCATGGAGTGTCCTGAACAATAAATATGAGCTTGGTTCGTATATTTTTTAATAAAGTTGATGAATTATTAAGTCAAAATATTTGGAATGTTTATAAAATTCGTTAGTGAAACCGTGAAATAATTAACAATTTGGAGATAAAAAAACTCAATGCCACAAACTTTGAAATAAAATTAAGGGAAAATTTTAGGGTAAATAAAATTTTATTCTATATATTTTATAAAGATTGATAGTTTTCAACTTTCAAATCTAATTTAGTCACAAAAAGAAGACACAGAATGGGTGGTCAACATGGATGGAAAAAAATATGACATTGTCAAAATGATATGCAAGCCTTTTGAAAAGATTGGTGTTTTCAGATTAAATTGTGATGAACCAATATTATCGATACATAATACAAATCATCTCAATAATTTAAGTTTGGAACTGATGGAAAACTATGAAGAGATTTTTGGGAGGGCCAGGGAGAAGGATTAGTTTTGATATAGATGATACTATGACGCATCCATCACCTGGAACTATAAAAAGACAAAAAACAATAATGACTTGGTTAGTAGATGAGAAAGTGGTATTAAAATCTCAAGTGATATTAATAGAATAACTGTAAATATTAAATATGTAATGTTAAAGCTTTGTAGAAGCTTTAAATAATATTATAACTGTCATAAGTTTGTATTGGCTTTTTTCTAATACAAGGAGACATGAATGTGTATTTATTTATTGACATACTAAAATTTGATCCCTGAGATCCTTGGTAATACAAATTAAAATGTTCACTTTGTCACGGTATGCCCCGTTTAATGTTTACGAGAAATAAATCGAATGACATGGAATTCTTCTAAATGCGAAAATAGATGCTCTATATGAAGTCTAAATATACTACAAACCTAAAGTAATGGCATTATTATTGGATCTTTAATAACATTTGCTGATAGTTGATTAACCTAAGAACTTGCAAATGTTACTCAATTGGGTAGTTCATAACCTGGAGCACAAATTCATCATTTACAAAGTCAATGAAAAAAGGCTTGTCATTTGATTTCTAATTTCCTCAAGAAAAACAGATTACAACTCTTATGAGCTCAAACTTTATGTTCCAACCACATGCTTGACATGCACGACACACATGACCTTTATAAAACGTTGGATAATTTTTTTCCCTCACCTTTATTAATTCATTTATATTAATATCCTTCATTTTTGAAAAAAATAAAAATTACATGTATATGGATGAGTATACCATAGAAAGAAATTGCTTGGCACAATCTATGATAATTCATAATAATTTTGACCATCCAAAATATTGGCTTCATCTATAAGAGTTATATATCAAAATATACATATTAATATGCAAATGAAGAGAATGTTGGATGTAAATCTGATTAATAATATTTGAAACTTGATATTCGTATTTGCCGAATTTTCAAGTCACGTGAAAATTAAATTATTAATATATTAATATGCATCTTACACATACACATGCATAAATTCAATATATATGACGTATGTATACAAGTGCATTATACGCTAACATCTTGGTCAAAAAGCAATATGGAAATATGGCATTAAAAAATGCATAATATGAATGATTGTTTAATGCAACGTTCTCATGTTTACAATTTGTTGGTAGGATGTAACAAATAGCTGATGAAAATTAAGAAAGCATTGTATGCATATATTAATTAATTACCCAGAAAATAAAAAATATTGTTAGTAATTGGTTCTATTTGCTAAAAGCACAAGACAATGCTGATGATAACTAGAAAATTTTATTATACAATAAATCAATTGTTACTTGGATATGGGATATTGTTTTCGAAAAAAATTCACCCCCCCCCCCCTTTTACAAAGATCATATTTTCAATTTTTTGCAATGTAACATTTTATGATTGATTTTATTCATTCCACTTTATTGAGGAAGAAAACAAAATAAATATAAATTAATATTGAACCAAGAAAAATATATAAATAATATTATAGTTAAAATAATATTTTTAAATTTACCTTTTTAGCAACCATACCATCAGGAGGTTTTGTTTCAACTTTACCTTTACCAACCTCACTCCAATTTGTACTAAGACAAGTTCCACTACTTTCGGTATAACTTTTCAACATTGCACGTTTAGTATCCTCATCTGCATCGTTATATAATTGTTGAAATAATGAATTCAATGCTGCATCTCCTTCGGGTTTATCCTTATCTTTAATAATTTCTTTCTCTAATGCGTCCCAATTTTTAGCATGACGAGCTGATGATGGATATGCCAGGCTACCTGAGTTATTACATGTGGTAGAATATGCATTATTATTAATGGAAATTTAAATAATTACAATGATAATAATGATGATGATAATAATAATTTATATTGAATGATTTGTGATTTCAAATATAAAATCTTCTCGATCGTTCGTTTTGGCTTATTACCTTTAGCATCAGTGTCAATTCTTTGCAAAAGTTTATCTTCTCCCTCAAGTAAACTCCATTTAATACCAACTTCCTTTTTTTTCATTTTAATTTCAATTTTTGTAGACAAAATATCATATTTACTTTCCTTTGGTTCAATCTCGTGTGCAAGCGGATCAAGCTCCAATGAATAATCTGACCCAGTTGGCAATTTCACTGTAACCGATAATGATTTATCTGCAATATAAACATTAACTGTTTCCTTTTTTACATTCTTTATAAAAATACTAATGCTGACATAATTTTCGTTTTGATACCATTCATGTCTACAAACATATTTATTTATTGATTTTATTATTAATTTTTAATTTTTAAAGATGCATGTATGTATTATATATAAAAAACAATATTTTACCGAATTTTGCTTTGTGATAAAAACGAAGTTGTTGGATTATTATTTGTTGTTGTTGTTGTTGTTGTATTTTCATTGTTGGAAGAAGCCATCTTCTTTTAAAAGATTTCAGGGAATAAAGCAACCCTATTAAAAATATTAAAATGGTAAAATAAATAAAATAAACCAGATTTGATAATGATAATAAACATGATTCGTATTAGTACAACGGGATGTTACACGATTTCTTAATTTCTTTTCAATGTAATTTTTTTTAAAAAAAAAAGTGTCAATTTTAATATTAATATGTAATTACTAATTTGTTCATCCAAATCCCTATTTCCAAAAATAAATCTCAAATAATTTATTATTTTCCTCCTCTCTCTCTTCTGCAACACTGCAACAACTCCTTCTCTCCTATTTATTTCTTCTCCTTTTTCTTGTTTTATATAATAATTAATTAAATTACTTGTATTTCTTCTATAACTATAAATTATTTATTTATCCATTCTAAAAACCACTAAAAACAAGACTTCTCTTTCTTTTGGGACATCTCACTTCCACACTCGCATTATTTATTTTCCTGCGAAAAACTTATTTTCCAATCGTTAAAGAAACAAGTAAAGTAATTACACATACACACACATACACACACCCATACACACACCCATACACACACCCTACTTCCTTTCTTAAAACATTTCTAGATTTTATAAAATAATAACAATATATATAATAGTGACATACTATAACCCAAAACCCAAAACAAGAAAAATTATATCATATAAACTGCGGATTATTTGAGAATAGAGTTTTTTTTTAATTTTATTTTGTTTTTATTTTTGTTACATAATAGAAATTACTACTTTCAACTATTCTGAACAATATAATAATAAACCTTTGTCCGCTTTGTGTATATTTTATATACAGATACAACTATTTTAATATATATAAGCGCACATATATATTTTTATTTATAATTTTTGGAAAAAAAAATTTTTTTTTTAATTTTGTTATTTATATAACTATACATAATAATATATATATAAATATATATAATTTAAATTAATGATATAAGTTTCCCCAGAAAATTTTATAAAGTCTATAATTGAATAATTTTTTAAAAAAAAGTTGCTGGACGACAAAAATGCATATGTCTTTTGGGTCAAGAAGATTCGGTGGCACACTTTTTGCTGCCTCAAGAAACGATATGGCAAAGGTAAATTTATCAATCGTCAATTGTTCGATTAAATGTTTGATCTAGAAATATTTTCATAATTCTATTTATTTCAATTCAATTAATCGCTAATTCATATAATTAATTACTAACTTCACCCAAAATTCTTACATGATTACATAGCTTGCCGCTGACTACCAGGAATTATTGAAAGAACTGTCAACATCTAATTTAAAATCTGTTGGTAATTATTCCTTGGAGACAACACTTGGCGAAGGTATTGTATCATATAATTGTCATCGAGAGATATTGTGAAGGAAAGAAAGTTTTTTTCTTTATAAATTAAAGTTTAATTTATTAAACTTTTAGGTTCATTTGGAAAAGTTAAACTTGCAACGCATAAATTGACTGGTCAAAAGGTAAACATATTAACAATAATAATTGAATAGATGATATAAATTGAAAGAGGTTTATAAATTCAGCATCTAGATTTTAGATTGGTTTGAATTAGGATTAGTTTAGTTTTAGATTAGTTTTAAGTTAAACTAATTTTGGATTATAATTATTATTTAATATTATAAATAATGACATTATGTTAATTAAAAACATCTCTCTATAACATTCATAATAACTTTTTATTAATCATCAAAGGTTGCAATAAAAATAATACCAAAGATTCATGCAGAAAATTTGACAAGAGAGATTTATCATCATCGATATTTACATCATCCACATATCGTATCATTATTGGAAGTAATATCAACAGAAACTAACATATATATTGTAATGGAATATTGTGAAAAGGGCGAATTGTTCGATTTTTTACTTTTACAAGGAGGACGGCTAAAAGAAAATTTGGCTAGAAAAATATTCTATCAAATATGTAGAGCTGTGAAATATTGCCATGACAGAAAAGTTGTTCACAGGTAACTTACTATATGTGTTGTATGAGAGCTATCGCATTACATTAATAATATTTACATATTAAATAATATTAATAATATTTTATATATTATGTCATTAGAGATCTTAAACTTGAAAATATACTGCTTGATGGAAATGATAATATAAAATTAGGTGATTTTGGTTTTACGAGAGAATGTGAAAGCAAAAGATTGTTAGAAACAATATGTGGATCCACGGGATATTCTGCTCCAGGTAATCCATCCATCTATCAATCAAATCTTCTTTATTATCATTATCATTTTATTTAACATTTATTATTATTGGTCTTTTTTAATTAGAAATGCTTTCTGGTAAAAAATATTCTGGTTTAGGTAAATATTTATTGTTATTTTACCAAATATATTTTGTCATCATTACAACAATAATAATAGCTTCGATTGTTTAATTTTTTTAAAAAAATTTAGAGGTTGACATATGGTCACTAGGTGTAATATTATATACATTGCTTTGTGGCTCGTTACCATTTGATGATGATAATGAATTAGTGATGAAAGAAAAAATAATAAAAGGAGAATTTGTATTTGAAGACTTTTTATCTGATGGTATATATATATATGTGTGTCAGTTATTATAAAAAGTCATTTTTAAATCCACGAATACATAATTAATTTCATTTTATTTTTAATTTATAGAGGCAAAAGATCTAATAAGAATGATGTTAAGTATGGAACCAACTGAAAGACCTACAGCAAGACAAATTTTGCAACATTCATGGTTTACAATTAAAGATGATGAAAAAGATGATGAAAAAGATGATGAGGAAGATGAGGACGAGGAGGGGGTGGAGACGGTGGAGACGGCGGAGACGGTGGAGGAGGAAGTGGAAGCGGAAGAAGAAGAAACTGGTGACGACGATAACGAAAATGAAAATGTTTTAATTACACCAAAAGAATCACAAGATGTTGATGATGATGAGGTGGATGAGGAGTATGAAGAGTGTATTGATGAAAGTGAGGAAGTAGTAATTGTAAAAGAAGAAAAAACAGTATTAGTAAAAGAAATAGCAGTAAATTATCCGATAACAAAGGATAAAAAAGAAAGAACAATGACTTCGATAGTCGAAGAAGAAAGTGAAGAAGAAGAAGATATTATAATAGATAAAAACTCTTATACCAATAAAAATATTAATAATTTTAAAAGTATTGTTTATAATAAAAGTAATATTTATAATAATTCACATAATAATTCACATAATAATTCACATAATAATTCACATAGTAATAATATACATAATAATGATATACATAATAATAATGTTAATAACAACAATTCATTAAATATACTATCAACGTCACCAACACCAACATCAGCATCAACATCACCATCTGCAATATCGACAGTAAATGCAATTAATCATTTAGAAAGACAACGTCAAGAAATATTTTCAACAACAAAATTAATGACAAATAATATTAGTAATAATTTTTCATCATCATCATCATCGTCATCATCATCATCACCGTCATCACCATCATCGTCATCACCATCATCATCATCACTATCACTGTCGTCATCATCGGTATACAATTCAAGACGTATTCTACACCATCACTCAAATAATGGAATAAATAATAATGGTAATGGCAATATTGGTAGTATTAATAGTGCCCCATCAGCTTTTCAAACTAGAATGAATGGGTTAACTCATCATCGTAATAATTCCTTGATATCCAAACAATCACCATCAAAACCAGCAAATTTGCCTCCTATACCTTCATCACCCATATCACCATCATTATCATCACCCTCTCTTCCTCCTACCCCTCCTATATCACATAATGATTCTACATCATCAACGTCAATATCATCAACAAAAACATCAACAAAAATATCACTGTCATCAAAATCATCGTCAAGATCACCTCTGCCTTCAATAACATCATTACCACCTATATTATCATCACCTCCATCATCTCCATCATCTCCATCATCTTCAAAGTCATTGTCAAAATCACCGCCACCGCCTTTATCATCAATAACAGAATCTACTAATTCAGATAGTAACAGTCACAATAACAGTAACAGTCACAGTAACAGTCACATTCATAGTCATGGTAACAGTAATAATGCGTCTTCATTATTAATAACATCAACGTCAACAAAATCATCAACGTCAACAAAATCAACATCAATAACAGCATTACCAATAACATCATCACCAATAGCGACACCAACAAAAATAACACCATCTGCATCAACGAAAATAACACCACTATCATTGTCAGCATCAACATCAATAAACACATCATCAATAAACACATCATCAACAAACACATCAACACCAAGAACTTCCAATGTACAATCATTATCATTGACATTGTCAACGACAAAATCATGGGGCCCATCACAATCTACTACATCAAGAGCATCTAAAAGGTCATCTGTTGATAGTAAAACACTTAATGAAAAAATCTTTTTCACGACACCTGAAGAAATCGAATTATTGGAGAAACTGGATGATTTGGGATTTGATGTGGATTCGATGAAAACAAGCGTTTTAGAGGGTAGTTGTGATTCAGCCAGCGGACTTTGGTGGTTGTTACTAGCCAAGCAGAGAGAGAAAAAAAGTACATCATCATCTCCTCGACAAAATATTATGGTTGATGTAGCAGTTGGTACTAGTGATGATGATGAGGAGGAAGATTATGATGATGATGATGATAATGATGATAATGTTGAGAATGGAGAAGAGTTTACAGAATCATCAACTGAAGGTAATGACTATGAATATGATTATGATAACCAACCAGTACCATCACCTGGTGACATATTACCACCTACACCACCACCTAGAACATATCATACTGCTCCTGCATCACGAGAACGAAGAAAGTCATTAATTTTACCGTCACCCGAAGCCGTTGAGCCTGTTTTAACACCAATTACAGCTATTGCTTCACCGCCATTATCACCTAAAAATTATTCAACATTACCAAGTGCTAAAAGTTCAAGGTCTGTAAGTCCTATACCTACCGCTAATATTTCTATGATAACAAACTCTTTTACCAATAGTAATGATGATAATAGTTATAACAATAATAATAATAATAATGATAATGATAATGATGATAATAATAATAATAATAATAATAATAATAATAATAATACTATCATTAACACTGCAAATGCATCCCCAATTTCTCCAAAAACGACTTTAAATAACAAATTAAATAATAATAATATGCGAAAAAAAAATGGATTATTTACAACTCTTAGAGGTTTTTTGAATATGGCTAATAATAATAAGGATCCTCATAGTAATATTTGGGCGTATTCACAAGTTTGATTTTTGAGTTGGTTATATAGATATATTATATAGATCTATTATTTATTTATTTAATAGTTGGGACTGTATTTATAGTTAGTTTAAAGATCAGTCAATCAATTAGCAGAGTATACGTTTAAACAAAATGAGATAGATGTATATAAAATATAATGATGCTGATGTTGATGCTGATGTTGATGTTGATGTTGATGAGGATGATGATGAGATTGAGAATTTGACTTTAATTTTTTTTCAATCATTTAAAAAAATTTCTCCAACACATCAATCAATTGAACGAATTCACAAATATTTATATTTAAAACAATTAATCAAAAAAATAAAAAATAATTTTAATATTTATTCCGTTATTTCATTTGTTCGTTGAAATTTCAAGTTTTTGTCCTAAATTATACGTATGTATGTTTTTTTTGTTCTTTTTGATCCAAATTAATATATAATATACTAGTTCTTAATTAATTTGTGAATACGTCCTTATTATTTATCATTATCATTATTATCATTATCATCATCATTATTATTATTATTTCTTCTCGATAACGTTAAAAATTTATTTTTTTATAATAATAAATAAATAATAAATTCTTTTTATATATAAATATTTTTATTATTTATTATTTATTATTTATTATTTATTATTTATTATTTTATTATTTATATAATATATATTTAGGCAATTTATCATTTACTCAGTCTCTCTTAATCTCTTCTTTCTTGTTAATTGTTTTTTGTATTTGGTTAATCGGTTATATTTAAATGATAAATAGATGGTGATTAAGATGGTTATGAATACGAAGAAAAAGATGGTGGTGTTAATTAGTATTGCTGATGACTAAGTGATGACAGTAGGTAATGTGTTATTTATCATATTATTATTATATATAATATTGATTACAGCTTACTGATTTTTGATTAATATTTTTTTTAATTAATAGGAAAAAAACCAGTTGTTATTTTTTATAATTTAAAAAAAAAATATTAATTTATATATATATACTTCAATTTTTTCTTTATTTTTTTAAAAGTAGATATTTATTAATGTTAGATAATTAATAATTAATTAATTAGTAAGTAATTAACTTATAGATGTAATATTATTTTTAATTTTAATTTTAATTTTAATTTTTTTTAGAAAAACTTTATATATAGATTATATAGAAAAACCACTACCATAATTATATGAAGCAGATTGTAACAAAAACCAGCATAATAATAATGTCAGTAAATTACAGAAGTCAAAATTGGCTAACATCGCCAATGCAATATTAATATTAACATCTTTATAATGCCTACTTTGCCAGTATTTTATTTTCGTTTGCTTTGTCCCGTGATAAATAAAATTTTCTTTTTTTCTCTAAACTAGAATTTTTGATGTTGAATTTTCTACCTGTTTTCTAAGAATAATAAAATATGGCCGCGTAACAATTCTTTCTGATCGTAACACCGCCAGATCTTACAAGAATATATCATAAAAAAGTGGAATCTTTAAATCTAATTAATTATATATTTTGGTTGATAAAAAAACAAACTTAGCTTTTTCGTTGTTATTTAATCCTTTCCTTCTGTGAATATCTACATCCATTAAATATTCATGATAATTATTCAATACATTTGATGTTGTTGATATAACAAACAATTGCATCACCCAAGTA
>CAUDNR010004503.1:0-21373 GCA_958430865.1 Entrophospora sp. SA101 | reverse complement strand
ACTTTTTATATCACAGAAGTTATCCAATTATTTTCGTCGATCATCAGGTGAAGCGATACTTTTTTCAAGGGACTGTAAATGTTTTCTTTTGATCCATATAAATTTCGGGCATGCATTAAATTTGTTAAGAGCAACTTCAAAAGGTGAATGGAAAATAGAATTAAAATCATTTGGATAATAAGATGTGAAAAGTTTTGGTTAGTTCGGTTCAGATAATTGCTTTTTATGACTTTCTACAAGTGGAACAACAACTTGCATCTTAATATTAACTAAATTGTTTGGCACGGATAGAAATAAAATGAATGCATGTGTCATCTGATTGATCTTTAGTTAACTCATCCTAATTCCAATATGATAGGTGCCTTCTTGTATAATCAACCATTTCAAACCATGGATTCCATCATGTTGCAACCGAAAGAGAAATTTTACATGGAGAAGAAACTCCATGGAGATGTGAATGACGTAAATATCTACATTGCCTTGCTGGGCTGATAGTTCTTGCAAGGAATCTTTAATAAGCTAAACTTTCCCCATGTTTCGCTAAGTCATAAATAATAACAAAAAAAAACCAAATTTAATATATGCAATAGGAGGTAAAATATCATTGCTTGTTTATATAAACAGCTGAGTCTTAAATTAACAAACATTGGAATATTGTATTGGAAAAGAGTGTTTAATGTATCCATTCTATGGAAGATATGAATGAAAACTGCCGACATTTTTGAATAAAACTATCAATTATCTCATTGCCAGATGTCCAAGTACTGAAAAGGCTCTGTAAGTGTATATTAATACACTTTTCACGATATTTGTCAGAATATCTTGCTGTTGTTTGCAATTATTGCATTCTCTTGGTTCGCCATATTTATTAATTGCATTCATTAATTCAATGTTATAGATAGACTTTTCTCTACAATATTCCTTTTCATTTTCTGATAGTTCTTGGTTTTCTTTGACTAAATGGAAAAAAACAAACTTTTACTATTTTCATTGTCAGAATTAGTTGGAAAATCAGAATGAGCAATTTCATTAAACCTTTTACGTATTAATCCACTTCTAAAGTATGGTGACATTTTAATATTATTCAAGTAAAATTAATATCTGACACATTAATTATTAGCCTTCTAAAAAATATTGAATAAATTACTGGGTTAAAAACAAAGAAAATGTAACGCATTTTCCAGATCGAGAGTTCATTTTTCCTTGTTTCATTTGGTTAAATGGATCTTTTAAAATATTTAATTTCGAATTCAGTCAAAACATTATCTCATCTTTCAAAAATACAATCAACTTCAAGAAAATGTTTCAAAAATGAAATGTAGTATTGTTCATTTTGAATTTAACATTTGATTTTTGACATCAAGAAAATTATGTATTATTCAATCGTAAAAATGTGTGATTCTTCTGAATTGGAGAAATTAGTCAAATTTATTTTTAAACTTTTAGAAATAATAAAAAAAATTAAATAATAAATATAAAAGATAATTAAATGGTGAAAATAATTAATTATCTACCCATCAATAATTCATCCAATTCCCCAACTTTAACCTTATCAACTACTTATTATTATCATTATAATTATAATTAATTAATAAATAATCATATTTAAATTAATAACTTCAATTAATTTAATGCCTCATTAAAATTATATTTCATAATTTAATAAGCTATCATTACTTAAATTCAATTTAGCAAATTCATCATTTAATATTCTACTTGTATGGTATGCTAATGGATGTGATTGGTGAATTTGTTGTGAATTACTATTATTACCACCACCACCACCAATATTATTACTACTTTCATTAAAATTTTCAGTTTTAAATTTATCAAAGCAAAATCCCAAAGCTCTCCAATAGTGCCAAGAAAACAAGAATGCTGTTGAAATCATGTGACCAGATGTCCAAGTACTGAAAAGGCTCTGTAAGTGTAGACTAATGCACTTTTCACAATATTTATCAGAGTATCTTATTGTTTTACAATTATTGCATTCTCTTGGTTCAGCAAATTTATAAGTTGCATTATTTAATTTGAAATTATAAACATACCTTTTAGTGTTCCATGTCGCAATCCAAAAAAGGAAACCAAAGTGGTCGCAAAGGTGGTTGCAACCAGGCGTCGCAAACCATTTTTATATGTCGCAAATATGGTTGCAACCATCATCAAGAATTGCAACCAGCATCTATAATACCTTTCTCTACAATATTCCTTTCATTTTCTAATAGCTCTTTGTTTTGACTAATTGTAAAAAATAACTTTTATTATTTTCTCTGTCAGAAATACCTGGAAATGCAGAATGAGCAATTGTTTTAATTATTTATCAGTGATGTTATTAAATATAAGTTAAAATAAAAGAGAAATTTATATACATAAATAAATAATAAATATAACTATTGAATAATTGATAAAACGTTTGTTAGAATATTTTGTTCATAGATATTATGCAAACTATTGAATAATTAATAAACGTTATTAGTATATTTTGTTCATAGATCTTGTCCTTAATGCTTACTTTTGATCACTCCTATACAAACTATTGATAATTAACAAAATGCTCATTAGTATATTTTGCAAGCTTCATAGACCTTGCCCTTAATGCTTACTTTGATCACTCCTACACAAACTATTGAATAATTAATTCTATAACAGACATTCTTCCAAGGCCAAATGGTCCGCTATATAGAGAAAGTGAACTGTATAAGGTTTGAGAGGTGTGATTGACTTGACGATTTCATAGTCAATGGTTCCAATTAAACTTTTTGAACATCTAATCATATGACACACAGCCATTTTTTTATCCGGATCAATTAAAATATACGGAAACTCATACTCTCTTTTTTACATTAAAGTTCTCTCATTTTTAGCCAAAAAATAAAATCGGGAGTTGAATTGGTATATATTTTACAAATAATCGGAATACTCTTTTCAAACATACAATGAATGTTATCTTTTTATTATTATTATGTAGGTTGCATGTTCTGATGATTAAATGATCTCAAGGTCAATTGCTTTGATGCCCCAATATTTTCTTTTATGGTTTCGGAGTAAGACTAAACAATTTACATCTTTCAAGTCTTTTTTGACATAATCAGAAGCTTTATTGTACTGTATTCCAAGAGCTTGCTGATCAAACTCTTGCTAATGATTGTATTGTTAATTAATGCTTCGACAGGTATTTTTTCTTCTGCTAATATACTTATATATGCCATCTTGGAGAAACGAATATTATACTGGTATATTTATATCGCTCACATGTAGAAAAATTGAGTTTGAACTTTGAATTAAATAAATATTAGCATATTTTAAAATATTGCCATAAAAGTTTAGCATTTTGAGTAATATTTTTCAATGATTAAAAAAATATAGAGATGTTGTAATTATGGGTACGCACTTCTATTTGCGCGAATCACAAATTAAAGTTATTACATAAACAAATATATTAAATAAGGATGTAATCGACAAAGTTTTTTTTAGATGGTTTACAAACCCTCCATATGATACATCACACAAAAATTGTGAAACTTTATTTTGTATAGAATTTTCCATTGTTTTACAAAGGTTCGCCAATAATTTTTGTGTAATGGATTAAGAATACATCATAGTCGCACTTATGCAAATAGCAAATGAACAGTGTTCGCGTCATGATCTTTTATACTAAAAGGAGTATAACTTATTATATATATATATATATAATGATGATAAATAATTTGTAGTCAAAAAAAATTTATAATATTAATATTATATATATATACAATCGCGCATATTGCTGTAAGCCATTTTCACAACGTAAAACATGCTTATGCATCCTAATTCTACAAAACTACCTTTACATATGTAATATTTTTAAAAAAGTCCAAGGACATGTCTGAAGCCCGGTCCTAGAACATTACTCACTCACTACCTTTAAATCAACAAATTGCCAGTAAGTTTAGGAATATTTTTCATATTACCAATGTAAAAATTTTGTATACGGTAGCACATTCTTCTTCTCTACCTCTAAAGCAAATCAATTCCGTGTATTTAACTTCCAAATCTAAATCCGCACAATCCAATTAGCAAAATGAATTTCTAAAAATAAATATTTATTTGTATTTTCTTGGTTGCCAAGAAAATTTTAAAAAACATGGAAATTACCAAAATGGAAGCGGGTGAGAACGGAGTAATCGAAACTTGTTCTCAGGCCGTATTAGTTTTAATTTTTAAAAGTATACAAACGAATTTCAAATTCTTTTATACATAATAATATTAATATTAACTAATGAATGAGAAACGATTTATTAGCGAAAACTGACTGGTTCTATCCAAGAGAACCATACTGTCGAGAAAAACGATATTATCAATGAATAGTAATATGGTGATTTATCCAAGAAATTAATTGTTTGACGTTAACATTCCATTCACGAAATAAAATAAAATATATAAAAATAGAATTTTATTTTCAGGTAAACAAATAGTTTTGCTACACACAATTACTAGGCAAGGCTGGAAATAGTAATGATATTCTAAATTTGACAATTTCTTGAGGAATTTACCAAGAAATCTATCATATATTGTTAAATATTTACTAGAAAACCAACTTTTTTCTATGTAAAGTAATTAATTAATCATATGACATTGGTGTTATGCCACTCTTTTTCTAGAAAACCCCCGCGATTCCGCCAATTAAATTTCATACATGTTGATACAAAAGCTAATTTATTTAATTTACTAAATTTACTAGTGCCAACCAAATTTAGATGAGACACAAACACAAACATTCCAATTTATGAATTATTACAACAATAATAATTCAACAATTACAGTAATAGTATTAGTATCCTTAAAAAAAAAAAAATGGTATAAAAGAAGAATTCCAAACCTTAAACCTTTTTTTTTTTTTCTTTAGAATTCGATTAAAATTTTTTTTTCAATTGAATTTTTGAATTCTCCAATTGTTAATAATATCAACATTTACTATTTATAAATTAGTTAGTTCGTAATAGCCAGTAATTAATCAAACAAACAATTAATTTAAGATGAGCGCCGAAAAGAAATATACAGTACAATCAAGTTCACCACCAGCATCGCCACCACCACCATTTGATAATAATGGATACAATAACAACAACTATACCAACAACAAGATAGAAAATGAAGAAAGTGCTTCTAATAATAAATCTAGATTTAATGTTGTTGAAGGTACTCGAGGAGCTTTTAAGAAGGATTATAAAAGTAAGTTGTGGGCGTTATTATTATAATAATAATATTATTTTTATTGTTTTATCTAATTCGAAATTGTATGCCACGTGACAATTCACGTGTAATTATATAGAAAGGAAATGTTGTTGTTGCTTTATTCCAGTATGTCTTTGTTGGTGCTGTGGTATTTTCTGTTGTATATTTTTATCAATAATAATCTCCTTGGCTGTAAGTATATGTGTATACATATATATATTGTATTATCATCATTTACATCATCATAATAATAAGATTTATGTTTTTTATAGATTGTTGCAGCTGTTAATGTTAGTGCATGTAATGCTCTTAATGGTAAGATCGATACTGTGCCAGTTAACACCTTTACCTACGATCCAAGTGTTTATAGCACTTTTAAAGTGGATTCACTTAAAAATCTTATCACTCTGGTAAGTCTAGTAGTAATAAAAACGGGTGTATGTCGGTATAATTAATTGGTGAATATAAGACAATATTAACATGCAATACATGCATACATTATTTATTTAGAAAAGTGCTATAACTATTACACAAAGTAATACTACTACTGCAACAAATGCCACGGTAAACGTTCGTATTGCATCTACAAAACCTGAAGATGCTTCTATAAACGCTGCACCAGAATCTAGTGACACTTATGTATTATCAATTGTAAGTTTATTTTTACATAATTTGAAAATCCTCTATATATATATCCCATTTCCAGTTTATGACGTTCTCCACTCACTTTTCAAATTTTTTTTTTTTTCCTCCTAAAAAAAAAGATACGATCTGCTATCGATGATAAATGGGGTTGGACCACTTATTTGTCAGTGCCAGGTCGATGTGTCATATCACATGTCGAGGTGATCTTGCCACAAGTTCTTAGTAAAGCCACCGCTGTAGAAACCGACAATTACGATATCGTAGTAGCAGGTCATCCGGTACCCTATACGACCGAATTCAGAACCTCCACTTTTAACGGTGACATATATATACAAGACTTGTCTGCCAAAGCAATCAAATTGAAAAGCACGAATGGAGATGTTAAATCGAACAATTTGAATGCGGCAAGTGCCACTTTTGAATCTACTAATGGAGACATTTCTGTTAGTAAATTGATGAATTTGGAGAGTAGTTTGAGTGCTAGCACTACTAATGGAGATATTACTATGGGTGTTAATATTAAAACTGCACAACAACCAACTATTAGTGCTACTAGTAGTAATGGTGATGTTACTCTTGACTTTGTAAGTAATATGATGATTATTGGAATATTTTGTTATATAATTTTGTGTCAAGCAAAAGCATTATTTACCAGTTAATTAATTGATCCTTTATTTATATAATATAGGGTTCGACATTTTCTGGTACTTATAGTCTTTCGACCACTAATGGAGATGTGAAGACATCTGATGGAACAAATAAGAAAGCTGGCAGCGTTGGTAAAGGAGCTAGTAATTTGAATGTGCAAACTACAAATGGTGATATTACTATAACTTTTTAAGGGAATATTATTAAGATAAGAATAAATAAATAGATAAATATAGTAGTAATTATAGAAAATAATTCATTCGATAATACTTTAACATATTAATATAATAATAGTAATAATATGTAATATTTATGATAAAACATTTTTTGCCATCACAACAAATAATAAAGTTAACAAAAGTTGAATAAATTTCTTTCTTGTTTTAAATGGAACTCATTACTAATTACAATGACGATTCATATTCTGATTTCTCTTTCAGACGAGTTTTTATCCTGCTATTTCAATAATATCATTTAACTCCATGTTTTAAATACAAGCTAGCTAGCTGTAAAGATGGAGTGAAAAAAATTGAAAAGTCGAGTCAAAGACCATAAATCCACTTTGACTGCTACCCTCGATCTGCAATTATCTCTCACCCACACAAATTCATCCGATTCATCTTGCAGTTGACGATGAAGATGCAAATTAAGTTAAAAACAGTATTGATTAATTTTTTTAGTTCAAAAAAATAAGTCTAATTTTTACAATCATCCGCCTATTTAAATATTTATTATTATCTAGTGATGAATAAGACAACAATGAAATTCCGATTGTAAACAAAGAAGATAAGGTTCTATTGAGCCACCGAGAAAATCATATAGCTAATAATAGGTAACTCGGAAAAAAACAAGACATCAGTTTGAGAGTGATGTTTTTTGGATATTAATCGGGCCGAAAGATAAAATATTCAATCATAATAAAAACTTGATAAACTTATTTTATATTATATAATACATTTTTATTTTTGTTTATTTACTCCTCGAGAGAAAAAAAAATCTAATTATAAAAAAAAATTTTTAATATGAAATAAAAAATAAAAAATAAAACTAATCTATAATAATTATAAAATATTTATATTTATATATTTATAAAAAAAATGATATGAGAGAAAAGAGAAATTTTTATTTTTAAAAAAATTCTAAATAAAATGAATAAATGATTTTATATTTTTAAAATTTTTTTATGGAAAAAATGATTGAAATGTATGCATATATAAAAAATAAATATGTATGAGTATGGGTATGGAGAGATAATTAGTAAATTTATTAATTAAAAAAAAAATTATATAATTATTATATATTATTATTATAATAAATAAGATTTAATAAACTATTATTTATTTATTTATTCATCCTCATCTTCAACATTATTTTGAGTTGCTAATTCTATCAACTCTTGTAAATCTTCTTTTAAATCTTCGTCGGCATCAGATGGCACCATGATCATGAGTTTTACTTTTGAATGATTGACGACGAATTGTCGTAGGAAACCACGGAAAGCTTGACTAATTTCATCGATCTCGGTAAAGTCTAAAATGATTTTTGGTGATCGTTGGGCGGCCAATTCTAAATCTCGGATAATCTCTTCGCAAAGTTCTCTGGTTCTCAAAGTTCGTTGACCGTAGACGTTCAAATGTACATTACAAACAAAAAATCGATCATTTTGGAGTTTTGATGGATTTTCAAAACGTTTCATTGCTTCCCGATAATTAAAACCTTGGTCGAGATTGATTGCACCATGTACCATTGTTCCTTTCCATTCTGCCATACCACGCATACGCATCACTGTTGTATCTGTGTGTGAGATGTATATATTATTCATCATTGTTAGCATATTGTTATTTACTTATATATATATACCACGCATTTCTATTATAATCACATCAAAAAAAATTACCTCTTTGTTCGTATTCTTGTTTACCGGAGAGAATTTCAAGATAACCTTTATTCATTTGAGCCAAATCACTAGTAATAAACAAACCGACGCCTTGATGACCTCTTTCGATACCTTTTGATGTGAATTGCGGTCTTGTTAAATTTAAGGCACATGCACGAGCTGCAACATTTTTTGCATCGGTAACTATTGCTTCACGAAGTGAACCACGAAGTCCAACACCTGAATCTGCTATGCTATAATAGAGCTATATTGGAAAAAGTATAATCATTATATATAAGTATATATATATATTATATATAACACGTAATTATCAAACAACTAATATATAAAAAAATTGGCTCGTACCTTTTTGTTGGCGAAATATAAACCAGCGGTGAAACAGAATCTCGATGCTTCTAATTTAGCATGAGCGGAAACATTTTCCACCAATTCGCTCAACATCAAATGAAAACGATTTGGCATATCTGTTCTCCAATTTTTTACATGATCGTACCAATCATCACGACAATTATGATCGTTTTTTCTAAAGACGGTCAAACGACAATCCTTACTAACCAATTCGATAGCTATTGGGTTATCATGTTTAGCAAAAAGAACGTCACGAATTGTTTTTTTTGGTGGCCACGTGAATGGAAGCTTGACGGCGGAGAAGTTCAATGATACATCGTATACGATGTTTGATACGACTAAATCACAAGAGAATTGGATGATTGCGGCTATTGATGCTATTTCTATTGTTACTTTTGGTGATGTGGTTGACACGGATAAGTAAATTACATCCTCTGATTTGAAGAGCGGGTCGTAATTTAATTGTTTTATTACATCGAGAACTTGATTGAATGGTTTTATTTCAACTTGGAGTGTTTTTGTTGGTGCAACCATTTTTATAACTTTTTATAATTTTTTTTTTTTTTGTAATTAAAAAAAAAGTTGAGAGTATTTATAAGTGTTTGTTTTTTTTTTTTTTGAAAAGAAAAATTTTAACGAAATTATTATATTTTTTTTTTAATTAATAAATATTTTTTTTTTTTTAAAAAAAATATTTGATTTTTTATTTTTTCAAACTTTGATTCAATCCCTCTTTAAATATACGACGATTGGGATAATTAAAGATATTTATTTATATATTATACATTAGTTTATAATATATTAGTTTATATTATATTATTTAGATATATATATATATATATATTAATGTATATATTAGTTTATCCAACAATATATAAACCGGAATTTATAATTTATGCAGTAATTATTCAATTGATCTTGAAGTAACGCCATTATTATACTAGTGAAACGTGATAAACATTTTTTTTTTTTTAGTATCTTTTTACTGATTTTACTGATTATTATTACTGATTTCCTTTTCCCCAATAATCACACGTCCAATATATATTAATTAATAACAAATTAGTTTTGAGGAGAAGCAGATAAAGTAGATAATAATAATCACAACTATAATTTACTGATGATGATAAATAATAATTGAAATGTAAAGGAGCAAAATAAAAAATGAAGAGAGATTACTTGCTGCTGTAAGTTGATTTACCAATTTATATATTATATAATCTATATAATAATAATGACACTAACTAATATTTCGAAACGTTTGTTTTTTATACTTTCAGATGACAATCAACACATTCACATTAATTGGAAAAAAAAAGCCCTTATTATTTATTATTATTTTGATTATTAACAGTTAATTTGATTTTTTTTTTTTATTTATTTTATTTTTAATTGCTCTCTCTTAGGATCATCATCATATTATTATTTTGTTGATTGCTCCGCGCAATGTAACACTTTATTATGTGCAATAGTTCACTTGTTAACCTCATAAGTAGAAAATCAAGTAAAGCAACCAGGGAAAAAGCAAACATAAACAAAACAAAACAAACCTAATTTATATTGTGCAACAATCAGCTGATAAATTTATATATAGTTAGTTATTTTAACAATCAAAAAAAATAAAAATTTCTAAAAAAAGTCGTAGAATTGAAACTTTTTGTAATACAAGAAACGAAAAAGAGAAGAGTGTCAAACACTTGTTTACCGCCTTTTCAACCATCCACTAGATTCTTGGACAAATCACAGCTCAAATTGTGAATGAAAATGTTGGATGAATGAAATGTTGATTGATGAATGAATGAGAATGAATGAAGGGCTGGAGGTTGAAAAAGAAGAAGATAGATATATAGAGAGAGAAGATGGATGATGGATGAATGGTGGAAAGTAATGACGAATATTATTTTTTTAAAAAAATTTTGATTGATGTTGTTAATTGAATCATCATATGAAAATATTAAAAAGTATATTATCATATATGAATCATCATCATCATCAATTATTTGGGAAAGATTTTCTTTACAATTTCAATATCTCGCTCAATATAAAATAAACCAATTAACATCAATTCGATTAAAGCAGCCACGTAATTAAAAATCATCATCATCATCATCATCAGTTCAATCAATTCAATCAACAAAAATTACTAATGTGCCAACCAACACCAATTCACCAATCAAACAATTTTTACGTGTTATAATCACCGTGCCTAGTATATTTACGGAGTATTACTTTAGTTTGGCCTTTTCCGGCTTTGCGATTTATAAAAAGCGCGCTTGGTTTTCATATGATGATGTTTGACAAATAAACATTTATTTATTTTAAAAAACAAAAATTGGAGATAAATATATTCTTTTTTTGGTAAATATTTTAAGTTTAGTTTGCGTGTGTGACATATTTTACTTTGCCACAAGATTTATGCACGATGATAAAGGGTTCTAAATATAGAAATTAGTTAACTTGGTAATAAAATTCGAAGAAATGATGGATATATTTATCCATACACTCTTTGCGGGGTATACACGCATTGTAAGAAGTGGTTGCGTAAATTCTGCTGCTCTTATTACAATTACTAATTGTTGTTATAATTACTGATTATTACTAATTGTTATTTAGATAAATTTTCTCCCTAATTATTTAAATAAATTTTTAAAACAGGTTTTTTTTGCAGTCTTCGGGTAATAAAAAAAAATAATAATTTGAAAATTATTTTTTTTTAAAAAAAAAAAACGAGATATTTAAAAAGATGCATTCATTCTCATTTACATAGCTAATCGACTAATGGTAAATATTCCCACACAATTAATTGATAATAATAAAAATTGTAAATCATGTTATACACACATATTCATACATTTACATTATCTATTTTTGCGTATTTGACCATGTACATTCATTACATATTATTTATTACACATTATGTATGACTAAATTTACTTTGTTTGTAATTATAATAATAAATGAGAATATTGTTTGAAGAATGTAAAAAATAATAATCATAATTTTATGACTTTTCCAGGTAATTACCAAGTTTGGAAAAAGCAGGGAAATTTTAAAGTACAGAAAATGATAATAATAATATTTATTATTATTGTTTACATGTAAACAAAGAATAGCATACTAATAATGCCAATTTTGTTAACATTATTATGTTTATTATGTTTTTAATATGTTTTTTAAACAAATAAACCCTGAGCATTATATTAATAGAATAGTGTAGAGGTATGAATAATGATGATGCTCATGATAATGCTAACGGATGTTGGTTATGATATAATGACAAAATTGAATTCTATTGTAAATGTAAAATAAACTGTAAATAGCAAATCAATGAATTCAAATTGTCATCATCGTATTGTTGTTACCAATCAACACTTTTCTTTATTGCTTTTCTTTGCAAATAAATCATAAATAGTAGTAATATTTTAATAACAATCATAATAATCAGTAACACAAATTACCCTCATCATGCCTACTACTTCCTATTCACACAACACACAGACACACACATCTATACACACACACACACACACACATATCTTACGTTCTATCTATTCACATACAAAAATATGCACATTAACAATATTTTCATTTTGAATGAATACTAATTGATCTGATCTTACAAAGAAGCTAGCAGGAAATAGAAGGTGGATTGTATAAAAAAATTATGAAAAGATACCATGATTTTTTGATTTTTACAACTCAGAATATAACCCCGCAATTTTCCAGCCCCATTACTTTAAAACCCCTCATCCTCCATACAGATAACGACAACAATAAACAAACGATTAAATTAATAAACTAATGTAGATCAAATAAACAAATATTCATATTCTTTGTTTATCACTGTAATTTTCACAAGTCTGTAAACAAAAAGGGATTTAAACTTGTTTTAATTTCAAAAAAAATATCATCAATTTATTTATTTATCATATGAATTTAATTTATTCTAACTAATTGAATAAGGAATGAATAAATGGATGCGGGCAGGTTTATGAAAAAGAAAAAAGGTGGCAATTATTAACTTAAATTTCATTAATATCAGTATTTAATATTAAACTTTAAAATATTCAATCGGAATAACCTGGAAATTAAAAAGAAATTTATATTAATGTTCCAAGTTTGGTAAATCCGTTTTTATTTTATAAAGATTAACATCCAATTTTTCCGTCAAAATTTGGTTTTTTTTTTTTTTTTTTTTTTTTTTTTTAATATTAATTAATCAGTTTTTATCTTCCTGATGTCATTGCATAAAATTAATTAAAAGGTGTTATTTTAGGGTATGCACTCAATATAAAAAACTCAATTTCAAAACGCCACAAATTACATATAAATCTATGCTGCATAATGTGATTGTGAATGTGATACTACTATTGGTTTTTTCGTCTTTGGAATTTTTAGTTCCAAAGGAACGATTTGTCGAGTGAAGGATGATTGTTTTTACGCCTGATGTAAAAGATGAAGGCTACCAATCCATACAAGTGGAAATCATTAAGACTAAATTTTCTTAGCGCTTTTAAGATCATCGTCATATACCAACGATGAAAATTTCCCACTATCATGCTAAAAAAATCATAAAATTCTCCAATCATTGAGACAATATGAAAAACTTTGCATCTTATGGTAACATGTAAATATATGACTGTGTGTCCAGCAAAATTTTTTCGAAACTATTGACATCTCGTGGAAATTTTTGTAGTGAAGGACCTTCCTTACATTTGCATTCACTCTTTTAAAGGAAGGATTGATTTTCAACGTTGTTTTTATTTTTAATCTCTCTTTAATTATTCATGCTAATGCTGTAAAGTGACTGACTGCATGATCGCGTGACCGCATAATAGTCAGATTGATGGAGACATCATGAATGCATAAAGTGTTAGAGTTTCTGTATATACGGTGTGATTCAAAAAATGGTGGTCACCATGACTCATATTCATTACACAACATAATTAATAAACAAATATGGATTCATTTGGAAGCTTCTTAAATTATTTTATTAGAAATTCTAAATATCCTCATAACAATATTTTTTAACCGTCTCTTGAGAAAATTTTTCAGCCATCATTTTTAGGCGTCTTTTTTTTCAACACCATTCTTCATAATGTACCACACGTTTTCTAACGAATTAAAGATCTGGACTGTTGAATGATGATTACCAGTCAAACACGCACCAGTCCTATTTTTAGCAGTGAAATCTTTTGCAACAAATTATGTATGTTTCGGATCATTGACCGTTGCAACCTTCGTGTAGCAGGCACGCAAAAGCTGGGTCTGCGATATGATAACAAGACCCGTCCATTATATCAATCATTAAAACAAAATAACGGCATTTTGCCCTTCAATGAAATCCTTCCCCGGCCATTCCTTTGTGCCGCGATTTTGCTAACTTGTAAAATGGTATTTGTCCATATTTATGTCGTCTGCGAATTTTGTTACGAGAAAGTCAATCTGTAAAGATTGTACGGCTCTGATTATCATTCAAAATGAGCTTGTGTCCATGATACCCGGGCTCCAATGTGACGAATGGTCAACATTTGAGAATTTCAATAAGCACAGAACTTTTGTAACGTATCGCCAAACAGTAGGCTGTGAAATTGACATACATTATGTGTTCCTTGAATAACTTTGCCAGACAAACCAGTGTAACTTTAGATAGACGATCATTTGTCACATTTAATGTTCAAGAAGGACTATGTTTGTTCTTTTATGTATTTCTTTTTAATGAATAGATATCAAAAACAAACAATTTCGCATTGTACACTTTTTTTGAATCACAACTACAAAGCTACTTGGGTAAATATAGAAGAAGGAACCTTGGCGATAGGTCGCACATAAAAATTTTGATTCACCAATAATAATTATATTTTTATTTTTATCATGTATAATTAAAATTGATGGTTTAATACGAGTTCCAGTTACAAAAGAATATATATTGTAATGCGATATCTACCGTATGAAACTCTTTATGATTTTTAACGAAAAAATTACAATGGTAATGGAGAGATAAATAGAATACTCTCGTTTACATTATTGTCATATAGATCAAAAATCACCATCCAATAAAAATGGAGTGTATCATATATTGCACCAGAAGTGTTAATCGGTAAACCATATACAAAGGCATCGGACATCTATAGTTTTTGGAGTTTGACGTCAATAAAAATGCACGACCAACTGCTGAATTGTAGATGGCTATTATGAATTAATAGGTTTGTAAAACTTGATAGCCTACTGGTAATAAACAGCACCTAGATGAATTATTTCATCACGTTATTTTCTAAATGACTTTTATTTTATCATTCATTTACCTTCAACAAAATATGGTATTGGGGGATAATATTGATAATTTACAATTCAATTAATTAAATATTAACTATAATGATCCCATTTAATACTTGCAAGATATCATAAAAAGCTAAATTAATAAGAAAACTCCTTACTAAGAATTTTGTGATGGATCGCGTTTCACATGACATGCAACTATATTAATAATAATAATAAATGGCATCAATCATGTGATTTGGCATGATTGATTAAATTAATTTTTACTAAAATTTAAAATAGTTTAAAAGAATCTATACGTGAATTGGACTTTATAAAGTGGATTCACGATTCCATGTATTTCCAAAGCAATTGGCTTTACTAGGACTACTATAGTTAGAATGATAAAGGTTTCCAAAAAGAGGCGGGGTCAAAAGAGTGGAGTCCCAAACTTTTGAGTGTTGTTGATCAAGGAGAATAGAAATTGTTATTACGAATAATGGGCAGCCAATAAAACATTGTCTTTATAAATATTTCCTTGATTATTTGAATTATAAATTGTCGAAATTTTTAAGCAATAGTAAGTAATAGGAGTGACGAAATGAAAATTAAATTTTGATATATTTGTTCTTATCATTAAAACCCCCGTTTTTCATGTAATAGTAGTAATTGATATCTTAAAAAACTTTCTTCCAATTTGTCAGTATTTTAAATCCATTAATTTAATTCAACTAATAATAATAACAATAATAGTTACAAGTTAATCATTTAGTATATAAATTACAATCCAATCAAATAATAATAATAAGCCCTTTACCTGCCATGTTTCTTTGTCAAAATAACTTATCCTAATATGCTGGGTTTTGATAATTCTACTTGAAACATTAGAAATCACCTAATAAATGATTGTCTTATATCAAGCGTCCATGGCAATACTAAAAGGATGCTTTAATTGAAGGAATTTTATACTACTAAAGTTCATTGACCACCAAGCCCCAGTAAAAAGTGTCAACAAAATAACCAATAACTTGCATTCTTACCAGTAAAAATGAGTTTGCAGAAATTATTATTCTCAAGTCTCTTATTCCTGATTTTGTTGCAACTGATTTAAATATATTATTTACCAAAGTATATGGCTAAAATTGGGAAAATCCGCATACTTATTTATCAAAACTAGGCTACATAATGATATAGATTTTATGTATAATGATTATGCGAGTTTTTAAGTGATAGCAGAGAAGTGTATATTTATTAATATTAATAAAGCCTTATAGGGACAGTTGTTAACATAAAGAAAATAATTTTAATGGACGGACATTATCACCTTAAAATTATTTATTATTCTGATTTTCATAAAAAGAATAAAAAAAAAAATGAAAAAATTATCAATAATAAACCATTTAATAATAATAATTCTGACAGTCTTGAATATTTCTAATTCTCAAGAAACAGAAACGACAACGTCGTTGTCGTCGTCGTCACCAATGGCAGTCAATTTCAGAGATTCAAGAATTTCTCTACCAACAACACCAACAATAACATCAATGACAACAAATTTTGTTCCGATAACGAAAGAAACGCTTGGAAAATTGTCAATGTTTCCATCGAGTGAATATTCTAATTTCATTACAACGGAAATTCCACTGCCAGTTTCATCTTTTAAATCCTTTCCGATGACTTTAGAATACCCAGGAATCACAATCACTTTAAATATTAGTAGTAATAATGATAACGAAAGAAATGCTTTAAAAGAAACTTTAGCACCAAGTGCGGATTTATTTCAAAATTTAGCAAATATTTATAATGAGAAAAATCAAATTTGCATTAGGATTTTTATAAACTTAATGATATGTGGATTTTATTTCATTATTTTTTTATAATAATAATTATTATTTAATAGTGTTAAAATATCGGAAATAAATATTATTATAATTTTCTTCTTACATCCCACCGCCATCATCCAAAAACCGCATTTCCACGACCATCGCGATTATTTTCCATCTCTTCATAACTTACCAATGATCTTTATAAGTTTTACATGTTCTAACATTACCCGAATGATTTCTAATTTTTCCGTATCCATGGATTTCAACAGCTTCGAATAATTTTGACTCTTCTTCTTTTGTAAAATATCTGCGTTGAGAAGCTACGTTACCTGGATTTTTGTTTTTACCACCACTAACACGAATATTATTTTTATGATTTTTTATTAATATCGTTAGCGTTATATTTATAAAAATTTTTGGTTTTGCTTTTATTAATCAGAATTCCTTTTCCTTCTTTCTCATATTTCTGTTGTTATTAATATTATTATTTATATTTATATTTATATTTTGTGAATTGTTGTAAATTATTATTATCAATCATATAAAAAATAATTACCTGTTTTACGTAAATTAAATTCGAAAATTCGCTAAATTACGCGTAATTAGGGTTTAATATTAGTACTTTATATTTAGCATTTTATATATTAAATATTATTGTTCTATATACATATATATCAATATTTAGGGGGGGGGGTTCATCGAGCTTATTATTTTTTCTTTGGAATTTGTAAATATAATTTCAAAAAAGAATTATTTTTTTATTGATCTACTAAAAAAATAATCAAACCTAACTATTTTTATTAATAGAAAAATGGGTAAATAATGGTAGCAAACAATGATAATAATAACCAATTAGAATCTTCCATTTTTAAAATTAAATAATTTTTCTTTCAATCCAGTTTTTTAAAAAAATGCATTCTGAACCATTTCCTTCCTCAAATATTCCAAATAATAATATTAATAAAAATAACATTATCACGAATAACAACACTAATAACAATAATATTATTACAAATAACAATACTATTGACCTCACTAATGTTAACGTTAACACTAACGTTTCTGGCGTTAATGCTGTAAGCATTATTAATAATGCTGGCATTAATAATACCACCAACAAAAGATTTTCTTCCTTATTCGCAAGAAATGTTCCTAACGAACAGCTTTTTAACTTGCCTTTACCAAGTACAAATAACGGAATAGGAAAACGAATAATCGAAACTCTTTTAAATGAAAGTGAGAATGTACTCAATTCTCCATTCAATACAAAACAAGAAAAAGATCTTGGAAATAACCATAGATCTTGTTCATTTATAAAAAATAAAAAGGTTTGTGTGAATATATACATGTATATATAATTAATAATAATTTTAATCGATGAAAACTTATTTTTATTTTCCAGAACACAACAAATGATTTAATACGTTCACACACAGTTGTGAAAAGAGAAATACGTGACGTCCCGTCAGTTGGTCAAGGCGAACTAGAAGTTAAACTGTTAGGTTCACCAAATATTCGACACGCTGAATCATACAATTGTGCTGCCATGTTAGGAAAGCAATATTTATTGATCGGAAATGATGAGGGTTTATCTTTTATGGATTTCTCTGTTCGTTATGAAGTGATGAAACCAATTCAAATAATGCGTGGAATTCCATTTAAAAAATTACAAATGTTAAACGATTATGGTATAATGATTGCAATAGCTGGAAAATCACAAAAAATCAGAATATATCGTTCATCATCTTTACTACATCTAATCAAGTTTGTCCTTAATTCTAAACCTCAAGTTTCTGTGGATTTCTCAAAAGCTCCGACTTTTTTAAAAAAATTCACAGATTCTGGCGTAAAATGTGAACAATGTAGTAAAAATGCTGACGAAGGTGGTGGAAGTCTTGTATCAGTCAATGATAAAGAGACTAAAAAAAAATGTGACAATTGTCGAAAGCAGCAACAACAACAACCTTCTTCATTATTGTCACATAAAAAAGGTTCTAAATCTCAAGACCTGCCTCTTATTCCTTCCACCACCTCCACCACCACTGCTACCTTCTCCTCATCCTCAACATCTAATCAATCAAACACTACAACCGGAAAATTTCATCAAAAATCTTTATCAAAAAATTTTTCTTCTCATTTAACCGACTTCATCCAGCAACAGTTATCAAATTCTTTGGAGAAGGCTGATATCAGTAGTGAGGAAAAATTAAAGGTTTTCCAATGGGCATCTGATTACACTAAATTGACTGAAATCTCAAAAGATTGTATGACTTTCGATGTCAAAGAAACAAAAAGCTATCTTTACTTGGCTGTGTTATCATCAAATCATGTGATTTATTTATTTGAATATTCATTAGAAAATAATAAAGACAATAATCCATTAGATATAAAATTCGTACATACTCAAAATTATTATATTCCAGAAACACCTTGTTTCATCAATGTGTTGACTGGCATGTATCTAATTAAACATATCATAGTTGGGACTAATTGCAGCAAAGCTATAATGATCGATGCTCATACTTCAGAAGTGACTGAAATTTATATGAAAAAAAATCTTATTCCTCGTCACGAAGAAAATCCAAAATGGCTAAGCTTCATTCCAATACCAAATACCTTTGATTTAGAATTCTTGATAAAAACACCCATCAAAAAAATTGAACCAAAGGTTATACCTTTATCATCATCACAAGTTTTACAACCACAACCACAACCACTATTCCAACCGCTATTCCAACCACCATTCCAACCATCATTACTGCCACCACCACCACCACCAAAAGATCAAACATTTCAACCAGCTTTGCCAATGCAACAACCGCTACCACCGCTACCACCACCAAATGCTCAATTTGAACCAACAACTTTTCAAAAACGACAATCATCATCACTACAAACGAATGAATTACTTTTTTCATTTCCTCTTCCTCCTCCTCCTCCACCTCTGCCAGAACAAATGCAAGAATCATTTTCTTTTCCTCATCCACCTCAACCACAGCCATTAAAACTATCATCCGACATTGACGGCATTAATGATATTAATACAACAATCACTGCCAATACTATTACTACCGATGATAATACCGATAATGTTCTTAATAAACTTGTTTCTCCTCCAACAAGTCCAAAAGAAAAAACAAATTTTATTTTGCGCAGATCAACCAACAATAGGACTAAAAGATATTCTTTACAAAAAGATCCTTGTGAATCAGGAGTTAATAGCAATAATGATAAGCGTTTAAATCGTAGGTCAACACGATTAACTGTGAAGCCGATTTTTAATGATTTAGATGAAATTAATAATAGTAGCAGTAATAATAGTGACGGAAATAATAAAAATAACGATAATAATAGTAATAGCGATGGTATTATTAACAATAACAATGATTTTGTAAATAATAATGATAGCCAATCAGCTACCAGAACTAATACTGAACCAATAACTATTTATGATACTCAACCAACTACTTATGTTCAACCGTTAAATTTTACTACAATTGTTAATGAACAGCAACTACCACCAAATAACATTAACGCTCAAAACATGAATACCACTATTAACGAACAGCCGCCACCAACGAATGAAATTATTAAAGATCTAACGATTAATGTTATTATTATTGAAGTTATAAATACCATTATTATGAATATTATTATTAGTGTGATAAAGGTTACTATTAAAATTAATATCATCATTGATGTTATTATTATTGAAATTATAAATGTTATTATTGAAATTATAAATGTTATTATAATTATTATTGTTGTTATTATTATTATCATAATTATTATTGTTGTTATTGCTATTATTATTATAGTCTCTGTGGTGATAATCATCAGTAAAATCAATGGTTTCTGAAAATCTTGTGGAATATCCATGGTTTGAGTAAATTTGCAAAGGCCCCACATGATTTGAAAGTTGTAAATGCTGGACATTTTGCGAAGGTGATGGATTGTATGATTGGGTTTCTGACTGATTATTGGGTTCAATTGAATTACTGTCACTACAGTTGGATTCAACGGTAATTTGATTACTTGTGTTGATTTGATGTGTATTAATTGTAGTAGTATCAGAACTAATCATAACATTATTTGGTGGTGGTTGGGAACTAAGAACATCATTAGTTGGTGGTTGTTCATTAATAATCGCATTAATTATTGGTGGTTGTTCGTTACTAATCGCATCAATTATTGGTGGCTGTTCATTAATAGTTGCATTATTTGACGGTGGTTGTTCATTAATAGTAGTAATAATATTTGACTTTTGATCATTAATAATAACAATGTTTGATGGCGGTAATTGTTCATTAATAATTGGTGATTGCTGTTGATTAGTGATAGCATTAATTGATGGCGGTTGATCGTTAACAATTACATCACTAGATGGCGGTTGCTCATTAACAATTACATTGCTAGGTGGCGGTTGTTCATTAACAATTACATTGCTAGGTGGCGGTTGTTCATTAACAATTACATTGCTAGGTGGCGGTTGTTCATTAACAATTACATTGCTAGGTGGCGGTTGTTCATTAACAAT